>CAVNYN010207313.1:0-43074 GCA_963692815.1 Nyctanthes arbor-tristis | reverse complement strand
AGGTGTGCTCTTCCGATCTCGTCCGTTTAAAAAAAAAAAAAAAAAAAAAAACATTCCTATTTGAATCAGTTGCCTGAGACTGTCTAGTTATTAAGCAGCTCAAGACAGAATAAACAACGATGTTAAAACTAGTTTAGTAATTACAGAATCTACCGGCGTCCATTTGCCCACTGCCTATTACGGTTTCCTGGCCTCGGGTGCTGATTCCTCTGTGTAAGACTCTGCTTGGGGAGATCGCGCAACTCCACCACTTGTACTGTTCGCTGCTTCTTGGCTGTTGGCAGATTATACGGAAATTCAGAAAGATGAAAACTGTGATCTTGTAAAGTAGTTAGTAATAATTGATCATATTTTCTCCTTATAAGCCAATTGTTCACGTTAAGTAGAGTGATCTGTGAAGTAAAAGAACAAAACGAACCATTTTCAGCTTCTTGATAACGCTCGTGGAGCTTCCTCTTTGCAGCCTCTAACTTTATTCGCACTGAACCCTCATCGTTGCCCCTCAGTTTCTGTTAAAATGAAACTTAGAACATTTGGATAAAAACAGATAATGCTCTAAAGCTGAATGCCAATGAATCTTACATTACTCACATCTTGCCGAGGGGGCAGTGGTTTCTTCTGCATTATGCCTTTGTCGGGTTTCTGCTGGAACTTAATCTCATTATTGTTCAGATTATTATTCTGCAAGGTTGGTTTTGGCCTCCCAGGTCCAGATTCACTGCCCGGCTGTTTATTTGATTTGTACACAGGAGTATGTTTCTTCACCACAGCTTCTGAATCCCTCTTTTGTTCAGCCTTTATGTCATTTGGACCAACGCTCGAATTAGTGGGAGTATGGTCTTTCCATGTAAGGATAGTTGTCTCGGGCGTCAGCCTTCTGCTGGTTTCCTGGTTCTTGTTGAATTCCCCACTGTTTTGAGGATCTGGAACAACATCCCCAACCAAAATCATACATATCTATTAGTGGGGAATTCAAATGAAGAACCAAATACTAAAAGAGCATGATAGTAAGACCAAGGAAAAGGAACTCACTTCCATCTTCATCCATGCCATCAAAGAACTGCCCAAATTGCAATAGAGGAAGAAGATAAGCAAAAATTTTAAGTTAAGTGGCACAAACGAAAGTCGCAAAAGTTTTGAGCTAGGAAAGATGATAAATATCACACCTCTGCTAGCTCCAATGGACTGTGTGCAGCAAAAAAAGCCCCTTCGTCCATTGGAGGAGACGGAAGCCCTTCATCTTCTTGAAAAGCAGATGTTTCCACGGATTCTGTCGCAACATCTTCATCCGTATAATAATGTAAATAACAAAATTAAGTCTCCATCTGAAGTCAAACAGTTAATTTTAAAATTCGTATTCTTTAGAAATAACTTCTAGGTAAACAACCTTGCAGGGCTTCTGTAGCACTAGCCCATTCATCAACCATGATCTTCCAATTCCTGAATTACAAAATGCTTCTGTTATTCATGTATTTCCGACTCAAAAGCCAATAGCCAAGTAGTGTGAAATCCATGACACTACATCAAGTATCCACGTGTTGAATATTTGGCGTTACTAAACCACCAACAACAATCAATGACGACAAATTATTTTTGTCCTCGACTGAAGATGTAACTAAGGGACCGGTGTTAACAAGAATTTAATCAAATTTTGAGCCTTCAAAATATTGTCTCACCCTGAAATTAAGCTAGATCAACAAAACAAGTAAATAGAAGGCAGTTTGATCAACAACCATAAATATGATCAATTATTTCTTCTTGTGCCAGAACAAATTTATATCAAACAGAAAGATATAGTTAGATATGAAAGACAAAAAGAAGAATCTCAAATGAGTAATCAATATCCATTAACTCCAGTGATCAACGGCAAATTGACAGTAATTAGTAACTAAAACAGAGCTAATAGGCAAGAATCTGCATACCCAACTAACGTTTTTACAAGATTTCGAATCTCCTTTGATCCATGCTTGCGCAGAGCATTAACAGACTTTCCAATCTCTGTAGCCTGAAATAGAAGGAAATGAGTTAAAACATTCCGATAACTTCCGGTTAATAATAAGATTAATATATCATGGCTTCTGCTCGAACCTTTAGAATCCCTACGGAAAAAGGCATCAGTTGAAGTCTCCTCAGAGAATCAAACAATGACAAATCGGACTGCCAAATCAAATAAAGAACAGCCAAAATTGATTAAACTTGCGAAAAGACCGGTAAGACGCTCAAATATTCACACACTTGTTTCCTATTCAAGCATTATAAGCAGCAACAGCATTACCCAAATCTATCAAAAACTGATAACCTAATTCATACCACTAAGAAAACTGAGCTATCAGAGACAGTAAGAAAACTAAATCAAGAATAAAACTTCAGTGAATAACCTCTTCTTCACTGTTGTCTATAATTTCTTTAATCCTCAAAATCTCTCCAATAAACTGAGATTCCTCTTCCAGTACATCTGTCAGTGCCTCAGCTTCTCCAAAACCGTAAATGCTAGCATGATTCCCATTCATCTCGATGTGATCATCATCTCTATTGCTGTGCACCTTGCTTTCTTTTGTGTCTTTACTTCCGCCAGCCTCATTTGCAATCTTATACTTTTCATCCCTTCTCTCTGCATCAATTTCACATGGAACTGCCAATTCAATTCCCTCACACCCCAAACATTTTGTTATTTTGCAGGTGAAAAGCATCTCTGCAATTCTATCCCTCTTCAAGTTGAAGTCATAAGGGCAATCAGAGGCTGCCACCATGATAGCATGCTCAATTATACTAAAGATATCTGAAGTTGAACTCCTGAAATACTCTCTCCACTTCTGTAGAGTCCCTGAACTGTTGGCCATGGTGAAAACTCAAATCTGATGGCCTTTGTTCAATGGGAATTTCAGTTACAGTCAAAAAAGGGGGATATAAAAAAGAAAAACTCAATAAACTCCGGTAAAAACTCGATCTTGACTACAAGAATAATTCAAGAACTTGAGTATTCAATAGAATTCTCTTTCAAAAATTTGGTTTCCTCTTTGTAAGTTTTGACCCAAAACTTTTGGTGGGCAGTTCTGATTGTCTGATAGAACCGAAGATGAAAACCAGTTCACTTCCCTGATGATCAGAGATGAAATGACTCCTAGACACAGACGGAGTCCACCAACCACCAAAACAAAATGGAAAAATAAAAAAATCAAAATAAATCTTTGTGCTATTCAGGGGAATTTTCCAAACCGCCCAGAAAGAAGTAAAAATCCATATTGGGTTCTATTCATGAATAGAGATGAAAAGGGTATTTATTCCATGAAAATCAATGGAGAAATCCGGAGAAAAGTTGTGTGCTTATTGAGAGAAAATATGGAAGAAGAAAGAATATATGTTAATAAAAAGACTAAAAAAAAAAAAAAAGTAATGGATATTCTCTCTCTAAACACAGTAAGAGGGAGAGGGAGAGGGAGAGGGACAGGGGCGGTTCCCCCCCCCCCCTTCTGTTAAATATTTATGTGTTTTTTATTTTTATTTATTTATTTTTTTCTTTTCTGGTCTAAAAAAGACATATATACAATATAAACAGCACAAAGAGATGGGTTCAACGAAGCTTCAATCCAACACTGTTGCTTACAACCCACTTGTTTTGCTTATTTCTCAAAGCCAAACTCATATAGTTCCATCATCCTTCATCCCTGTTATAAAATTTCCAGAGTCCTATGACGAGAAATCATGTGTGGTTATAAAAAAGTAAGAACTCACTTGTAGACTCTTGAATTCAAAGTTTGAGTTTATTCAAGTGGCTTTTATAGGTGGTTTTCGTTTTCATAAGAAAATCACTTAATCCATATTGATATTAGTATTTGCTTGTTTTACAATTTTATAATTAACGTAATTATTATAGATCTTATTTAGAAAAGTTGAAGTTCATACTATATGTTATCAAAAATTTGAGTACATATTTATTGAGTGATAAATTAGTGATCTAATATGTACGTAACATCTGTTATTTATTATTTACCACGTGTTTTTTAACTAAATATTTCGTAGCTTTCATTGCACATCATCATCATGGACTCACCATGCATAAGAAAAAGGGGGACGTGTGCATGTACAGTGCCCACGTGTGCCTTCAAACCGAGTTTGGATTAATTGTTCGTGACTACAAGGGTTTAATTAGTGTAGGAGTTAATTACACTGTAAGACATGTTTGACGAACTGTCAATACAATAGGACAATAGCTCATGACCTAGTTATTTGATACCCTAATGTACTCAACAGACAACAAATTAAGTCATATGAGAATCGAATGTTTTTTACTTAAAAAATACTACTAATATTTGAATAATTCTCAATTTATAAATTGTAAGTAAAGTTTATAATGTAAAATGTAAGACAAACACCCACTAAAATTGAAATACTCGGCGACACGATTTTGATCCACGGCGGGCGCTTAATTGACAAGACGTCGGATAAGAACACACAAAAGAAAAGCCCCCGTTCATTTAACGAGGACCCACTTTATGTAGGTGTGAATCTTATCCCTCCCCCCGTTTTATTCTACAAACCATTCTCCAAAAAGTATTTGTTCAATTTGTGGGAAAAATAGAAAAAGTCTATGGGGTTTTTTGAACATTTATAGAAAACAATATTCTCTTTTTCATCAACGAAATCATTATTATGGAATTATTGACCAAGAACTAGTAATGATTATTCATAAAAATAATTTACACAAAATTGAAGAAGAAGTTAAAATATTTTTACTAATTATTTATTTAGTATCAGGCACTCTAGGAGGCATTATGTTCGTGCTTTTTCTGCTGATTACAGGAATTGTATGATTTTGAAGACTGAGCTTCACGCTATCTTCAATGGTGTTTTACTCACCAAGTCTCTCGGTATCTCAGATTTATGAGTGGAAGCTGATTCTATAGTTGCTATCCATTACATTCTTTACGTAAGCGGTCTTTGAAATCTTTAGCATATTATTTGGCGCATTCTGTAGCAACTGTACTTTGACATAGATAGACTCTAGCATGTTTTCCGCGATGGCAATTAGGTTGCTGATGTTTTTGCTTTTGACGGCTGGACCAAACAGAGTTACACAGAGTATGGGGTTCATGATCTGCCTTCAGTGGCCTGTGAACTTCTATAGATGGACCTTCATGGTTTTCCCTTAGTTAGAGGCATATAGTTTAGCTTAATTATTTATTTTTTGAGTCATGTGTACAGTTACTCTATTTATTGTTTTATTTTTTACTCTTAATTACTGATTCTAGTGTTAATTATTGTACATTTAGTATGAATAATTTTTTCAAAAATCAATGATGAAGTTTTAATGAAATGAGTAATCACAGACAGACTAATTTGAGTTGGAATGTTGTGAGTTAAAATATGCGTTACAGGTGAAGTGATTAGTTAGAGCACCAAAATGAGTCAATTTTTTTAGTTAAGATTCATTAATGCACATAGCTCATCATGTCAATGAGTTTACATATATGGATGGCCAAAAATGAGCTAAAACCACCCACCACCACTTCTGCATTTATTTCGCAAAACTTTATTTCAAGCGTTATGGAATTCACTAAACCACATGCCATCAGTCCTAAAATTCTGTAATACTTTATTGAAGGTTATGAAGTTAGCGTGTTGTTTTCTGTTATCCTATTCAACAAACCATGTTTATGATACTACCTCTGTTTCTGTAAAGATATTGTTATATTATTTTAACCCGTATCAAAATATATGTCACTTTCTTTTTAAAAATGTAGTTGAAATGTTAGTTTAATTTCTTATATGCCCATATTTAATGTACATTGTTATCAATCAATAAAATAGAATTACTGAAGTGAAATGATTAATAAATAAAAAGTATAGTAGGAAAATGATTTTAAATTTTAAATTTACTTTTTTAATACGGTTAAACAAACTTATCTTAATATCTGTAAAAATTAGAAAATGGCTATTTTTGGGAGACGAGGACGGTAACTAAAGAAGTTAGTCGGTCACTCTAGCTTGACCATTATTTAAAATGTTGGAATATGAAGTACTGAGAAAATTATGCAAAATAGCATTAATTTATATGTGGCTATATTGACGTCACCGCATCTTTTACTAACTACATCATAGTTATTTTTACACTCACATCATTTACTTATTTCTATCATATTTTTATTTTTAACATTCTATTGTTATGACATCTTGTATCGAATGATATTTTAACTTTTAAAATTTCTTTGCGGAAATTGTCTAAGTTTCTTAAAAAAACGAAAAAGATAAACATGTACCAATATACAACTTTACATTTTCATACGATTTTAAGGTAAATTAAAGGTTTGAGAAAAAATGTAACAAAAATTTTAAGGCCCTAAATGTTATAAAGAACAAAGACTTAAGGATGTTTAAAATTATAAAAATATAGTATATTTAATAAAAAGAGTTGTATAGATATAATTAGCCTTAACATACATAGTAAATAATTATAATAAATAAATAAATGCGATTTGATTAGTTCTCAATTTGGATGATAGTGGATTATTTATCAATACTCGTGACGTGATTATGCACCAATTAACAGTAAGTCTACACTTATTTCAACATAAGCATAATTGATCGTGCATAATTATTACGTGTCACGTTCCCTCTTTACAAACTATTTTTATTTAAGATGTCAAAAAAACTATTTTTATTTAAAAACATAAATAAATTTTTTTGAGAATTAGTAGTTGAAATCAGTGTAGTACAAATGAGTCCCATTAGATATATAAATGTGATTTATTTAACTAAATTCTAATTTAAAATGGAATGTGATTATGAACATTTGAATTTTAATTTTCAATAAAAATCAATATTGTTTTTTATTATTATTTTTTTAGCATATGGATAAAATATTAAGGGCATCCAAATCCCCCATAGAGCTAAAATAGAGGCTTAAAAATCACATTGATGTTCTAATGGTGTTTTTCAAGGGGGAAAAATTAAGAACCAATATTGCCGCTAGTGTTGATGGTTTTGTAAGCCAAACGTGTTTATTTGTCTTACATTTTGTGGTTTTTTGTTTTATATATATTACCGATTTAAATTTTTTTTTATTCTTTTTAAGTTCATATGATCTTTTTTTTTTTCTTTTCTTTTTTTTTTTCAAATAGATAAGCTAACATGATCTTAATCCGTATGTAATAATTACTATAATAATATTAACGGCAGCATATTTTGGTCTATTACGGTAACATTTCTTCTTGGAATTTTGCAATGTGCAACTAAAGAGGTTATTACCACTAGAAGTGAGCAAAATCCGCCAATCACTCGGATAAGGTTCAATTTTCACATGCTAACTCAATTAGACCTTACCCTATATATATATATATGTATGTATATATATATATATATATATATAAAGGTCAACAAAATACTCAAAATTTTTAAAAAGAACTTAAGTTGATGGTCTTATTAAATTGTCATAGACTAAGGGTGACCACTCAAGTGCTAAAAAAAGCACTCCTTATAAAAATAAGGTTTTGAGATTGATTCTTTGATTGTCAATACTCATTACCGAAATTCCTTGAATTGTATAAAGAAAATGTAGTGATTCAATTAAATGCCAAAAAACCAAATCAAGTGGTTACTGAGTCGAGCCCAAACTACTAACCGATTTTGAACTTGATTGTGCTGAGTTGGGTAGGGCTCAGTTAGGGTGCGTCTCATTCTTTGAGTGGATTGGGTTCAGAACGTAAAACTTGGACACAACTTGACCTGAACTACCACAGACGGGCCAAAGCCCGATTGCCAGTGGCCTATATATACGCACTAGGTGCGGCCGCAGAGTTTATGTTCTAAAGTTAATAGTCAAAATAGTTTATTCGTAGTTTAATTTCTAAGACCAAACAAAAAATAATAGTATTAAACATATTTCTTTGGTACTAACTAATGAAACTGAAAGGGATTTGAATCAAATCAGTGGCTTTAATGGCATGCCAAAACAAATTTTTGGCATTGAAAACAAAAATAAAAACGTTGAATAATTTTTACATGTCCAGAAGGAGAAAAATGACAAAAACCCACACATTTCAACCAATAAACCACTCGGTAACATACCAAACATGACAAATTAATAACTTAAAAACCACATAACTCAACTCACATATTGGATATGCATGCTAACATGTGAAAACACAATCATTGAATGGGTGTTTGAAAAGCTGTGACCTCTCCCCTTCATTTTCTGTGTGTAAATGGTAAGATAGAAATGAAAGAAAATCACATGTAATGGCAAAAAATAATATCAAGAAGAAAAAAATAGCAGTGCTTACAAAGAAACTAAAGGGAAAGCATTTAAAAGTCATCAATACTTCAATCACCTCCGAGTAATTCCATGGAAAGCACATCAATCAGCAATAAACTTCAATGGAAAATAAGTAAATTGAAACCATGGAAAAGAATTGCAATCCAAAAAAAATATCATACAGACGGAGTAAACACAACTGGAATCATGGACTGCCTTCTTGTTTGGTCACCAGATATATGATAACAATTTATTTAGTCAGTTCTAGACATTCAAGAAACCTATAGGCACAGCAAATAATTAGAGAAAATATAAGAGATCGGAACAAGACGATGGAAAACTCTCTATATCATAAAGTGCAATATCCTCAATTCCATCACAATTTTTTTCCCGAAATCAATTCCATCATATTTTAGTACAATGCAATTTAACAGTAGTACAAAAACGAATGGTGAAGTAGATGGAATATAAAATTTCAGCTTCCCAAAAGTAATGTAAATTAAAATTACATTGTTATATTACATTATAAATGAAAGCAATCTATGCAATGAAAAACACATAATAGCCTTCTACATTCCCTGGTTTGGAAATTCCAAGTAGGAATTAAAGGAAAACCGCCAGGCAACATGATGAGCATAACATTCGCAGAAAAGCAAATGTCAAATGCTAGAGAAACATTTAATAATTCATTTGCGTCAGCAACATCATACTTATCATGGTAATCACTAATGACCAAGGAAACCTCATTTCTACTAAACAATGGACTTGAAGGGCAACTGAAGTAGCAATCTTAAGATGTGGAGTAAAGTATCCAATAAGAAACCAGAGATGAACATGATTACGTACCCCATACAAATATACAAATGCCTACTTTGTGACAAATATACAAATGCCTGATATGTGCTCAATTGGACTGTTCAACTGAATCTTAAAAGAGCCCGTTCATTTAAAAAAAAAAAGATGCAACAAAGAATCAAGTATCCTATCAACGCGAACATCACCAGCTTATCATAAAATTCTATTCTCAATCAAACCAGACATCTTCAATGGTCTAAGTTCAGAGTTTCTTGCTATGTCAATAAAGCTTCTTGTCACGCAACAGCTTAAATTTGCAGAATGAACTACAATGCTTGTATAAGTAAGACATACAGTACGACGTAACCAGTAACATAGTACAAATACTTCCTTATGCTACAAATAACCAGACATCAAAAAGTATAACATTTTATTCAATAATATTCCATGCTCAGATTTACAAATCAAAAAATTTCAAACAACAACCGGATTGCTTCAAGAAAATACCTCAGGAAATTCCTCTAGCCGAATCAGAACTCGATCAGCCTAAGGTACAACCTATGAGCCAACGTAAGAAATGCCCATTTTCAGATTATTATTATTCTAGAAACATAAAAAACCATGAATCAAATTGAATAGAAACTTATGAAGATCCAATCCTTTTATTCCCCTCATCCCAAATTTCCCTTCATCCAAATCCTTTTATCCTTCATAACCCTAAAATATCCGTACAAATTTTATCCTTCATAACCCAAATTTCAGCCACTAACCACGATCGAAATCCTAAAAAGATTACAAACAAAAATTTGAGGTACAAATCGAAACAAGAATTTCAAGAGGCTTACCTGCTCGCTGATGAGCAATCCAATTGGCGGGAAGCTGCGAGAAATTGCCGGCGATGGGCTGTTGCTAACGCTTCAATTTGTCAAACAAAAAGGCAGCAAAGATATTTGCATATGGTTGAAGAAGATTTGAGAGGAAAAGCAATTGGCTCAGTGTAGGCTTTAGCAAGCTTTTGGGCCAAGATTTAAAAAAAAAAAAAAAAAGTTACCGTTCCAGAAAAAAGTAACCGGAGTTGGCTCTTTTATAGTATAGGATATTATATATATATACACACACGCGTGTGTGTGTAAGCGGAGAAGCCTAGAATTGGGTTCAGAACGTAAAACTTGACATAACCCAACCTGAACTACCACAGACGGGCCAAAGCCCGATTGCCAGTGGCATATATATATATATAAGCGGAGAAGCAGCCAGGCTTGAGCTATGCAGTTAGTTTGAATCATACAAAGAAAATGCAGATTCACAGAAACCTCAGAATTTATGATCAAAGATCTGGTAAACTAATCGACAAGAACTCTGATAAGTCGAAGAGGATTTTGTACACATTATGAAATATACATGATAGGTCACAACGCAGTGACATACAAAACATTTGTGTTTATGAGCCGAGATAAGTCAAGTTCATCAAGGCTCGAAGATCATCTCTGCTGATCTCCCTCTGATCTTTCTGTCCCTTCCTTCCAAAAGCTTTCCTTGCAAGCACTTTCTTCTTCTCTTGAAGCTGCAGTATCCTCTCTTCAATGGTATCTCTAGCAATCATTCTCACTATCTTTACATCATTCTTTTGACCAATTCTATGGACTCGGTCCATAGCCTGTTCTTCGACTGCAGGATTCCACCAGGGTTCCATCAAGTACACTCTAGAAGCAGAAGTGAGATTTATTCCTGCACCGGATGCTTTCAAACTTGCAAGTAAAATTGTCGGTCCTTCTGGTGCAGGAACTCCAAACTCTTTAATCACTTGAGCTCTCTTTTTTGCACTCATTGACCCATCCAACCGTAGAAGTTTGAAACCAGCTGCAGTGAGAGGCTGTTCTAATAAAAGCAACATTTTACGGAATTGTGAGAAGATGACAGACTTGGTGGACGAGCTTTCATCTCTGGACGCAGATAGGAGTGTCAAGAGAGCATCAACTTTGGATCTATGTACCTGACAAGGAATCTCTAGGAACAGTCATATCAGAAGATTCTGGAGGGGCCATGAATAGGTCAGATTCTGAGAGCGGGTGTCGACACAAAGGACAACTCGGTTTCATACGTTTTAAGGTCTTCAGGATGCATGATCGGCAAAAAATGTGAGCACAACATGTAATCACAGTATTAGTAGGCGGAGATATGCAAATTGGACAGTCAAAATCTTCCCCATCTTGCAACATCGAAAGCAATTTCTCCAACAATGTTGGGTTGTTCTTCACATCTGCCCAAATATGGCGACAAACACTGTTATACTCACCAAACACATAGGTAAGGAGGTAAAAAAGCTCATCACATGAAAATCATAAGCCGAAATGGATCACAAATATGGCCGGATTGCAGAAGAGCCCTTTTCATCCCCAAAAACATCTCCAAAGTGCCTTATGCATCCTAAGAAAGTCACTAGTTAGGGAAAAAACGAAATATTTCAATTTTAAGTTTCCATAATCAAGTATCAAGACACATTATTTACACATGCTTGTGTTATTATGCTTTTCCTACATTCCAGAGGTAAAACAACCACACTAGAATTACCACAAATGGTTTATGGATGTTTTATTTCATATTGGAAAGGATGTTGCATTCCTTGTTGGTTTTATCACAAGCATAGAGTGCTAAGAAGGCGAAAGTTATACCCAAAAAGTAAAGGGTACTTCTGGAAGATCAAGTGTTACATTTGAACTGTTATACTAGTCTACGAAGGCGAAAGTAACGCCAAAAAATAAAGGGCAGTTCTGGAAGATCCAGCAAAGGGCAGATTAGTAGGTTGATGGTTCTAGCTCCACTAATGCACTTCATAACTGAAAGTTGAGAACATGCAATATTGGTAAGACGAAAGTATAAAAATTAAATACCTTCAATTTTGCTTGATGGAATTAGAGATTTAAGATCTGAAGGGCACAAAGCCATATTTGTGCAAATTTGCCGAAGTCGTAAAAGTATGCTAAGAACAGTAGAATAGTTTCTCATGACACTATCGTCCAAAATGTAGTTCTGGACAATATTCTTGGCCTCCCCTTCCATCTGGTCATAAATCTCACGCTCTCCTTCAGAGAGATTCACGAAAAAAGTCTCTATGCTTTTAGATGGTAAACAAACAAAACCTTTCTCTTTCGTTCTCCTCAGAGACATTGTTCCCATCAGAACCTGACAGAATATGTGAGACAGTTAAAACTGGGAAACAAATGCAAGAGATAATAGATAGGCAGAGCATACAAGCATGGAGCATCAAGATCTAAACTTGATCTCCAAAGAAATCCAGTAAAGTATTCAATCCATAGACACGTTATTCAACCATGTCATCTAATAATGCATCCGACAAAATTCTTCAATGCATTAAATCCAGCAAGATACCAAAGCCATAAACGTCTCAATCTATAATTTTTATTTCAAACTCCACACAACATAACTCTTTAATGCGCTGAATCCGACGTATTCATCCAATCTGAAAGGAGGTACTTAGAAATTTTTTTAGTACCAGAGGAAGAAGACATCAAGAAACTAAACGAATTTTGAGCAAAAGATTGTCTTCTGTCATATTTTAAAACTATCAAAAAAGACCATCATCAATCCAACAAACTAAGTGATCTAGATCGGAAGAGCACAATTAACAATACATTTTTCTTTTTGTTACATGCTCTAGTCAAATGCAGGCATACAATGCGAATGAGATATACCGCACTTTACAGGCCTAGGAAACGTAAGATATCCAGAAATTTTATTTTGCAAACACGAAGGCAGCTTATGTTTCCCCAATGCTGATGTGGCACACCACCATTTGTTATCCAAAAGGGACCCACTTGTTTTATAATAAATGGTGGTGTGTCACATCAACATTGGGCCAAAATAAGCTGCCCTCAAATTCTCAAAATAAAATGTATGGCCAGTTCTCTCCTTAAGAACAAACATCTACATGAGACTTCTTAAAAAAAGAAAAAGAAAAGAAAATTCTATGTTAGAGTTCGAGAAGAACCATTGACACACACAAAAATCAAGCATCCAATTCAAGTACCACAGATGGTGTAAGATGTCCTCACCTGCAGCCTAGAGATACCCTTCTCATCTCCTTGAGAAAGTGGGCGTTGTATCAAACTACTCCAGAGGCCTTTGATGGAGAATGGCTCAAACTTCAAAAATGCCATTAAGGAAAACAAATCAAAAGAGTTATTCTGTACAGGTGTCCCAGTAACCACCCACCTCCGCTTTGAACTCAGCTTAGTGACTGCACGACTCTGTTGAGAATTCACATTCTTAATTACATGCGCTTCATCTAAAATAACTCGTCTCCATTCAATCTTCTTAATAGGAGATTGCTCCCAGGATTCCTCCGAGGATAATGTAGTATATGTTGTTAGAACAATATCATACTTCTGAAGCTCTTTAGCATCTTTAGTCCGTTCTCCTCCATAATACATATACACCTTCAAACTACCTCTTACAGTATGCTCTTCCAACTGAGTAATCCACGCCGAAAACACAGAAGGTGGACAAACAAGTAACGTTGTTTTCGGCCCCAAAAAATCATAAGATGTATCTAGATTAAGAACTGATTTTCCACTTTTGTTGGAATTGTGAATCTCAATTTTCTGTTTTTTCCCTGAATTATTAGCTTTTTTGCTCCGTCTTCCCCGCTTTGATTTGTGAGCAGATATTTCAACATGTTCCTCTTCATCTAATTCTTCATCGTTCTCATCATCTACATTGCTAGAATCACCAAATGTATGCACATTGCGAGCATGTTTATCAAAAGCAATCAATGAGAGCAGGGTAAGAGTTTTGCCTAACCCCATGTCATCTGCAAAAATGCCACCTCGCATTGGCTCAGGCCTCATATCAGTCTGGTAATTAGTCAATTCGTTAACGTAAACCCCATTCTTTTCTTCCCAAAATGGAGGTAGCTCACTCGAATTCTCCCTGCTATACAACCAACCTAATCCTTCCTTTTGGTGCAAAAAAAGCTCCGATTTTATCACATCTTTTGGTGGCTCCAATGCATCCAAAGTCCTTTTGTTGCAAACCTTCATGTCCAGAATTTTGAATATTTCATCCACACTCTTCACCTCTAGCGTACTTTTTGTTTCTTTCACAGCTTCCGCCTCAGATAATGTAAAAGATGCACTGGCTTCCGAGATTAATTGTAAGCCACCCCTTGCAATTGATATCTTTACTCTTACAAAATCCTCTATTCTTGCAAAAATGTGAAGTTGACAGGGAATCTTGAACTTGCGTCCTTTCCCCAGTGGCTTTGGAACTATACCTGTTGCATAGCCAACAAGTATCAAATAAAATGAAGAAAATTGAAAGAAAAGTCTCCAATATTACCCTTCCTATTTAATCCCGCAGCTGGGGACACATGCATAACAATAATCCTATTTAGTTCTCATTTCTTTTCTTTTCTTGTTATTTTCATTCATCGTCGGGGGGAAAAACTAACATTCTTCCAAATTCTCAATCCCATATATTAAAATTTAATTACCTTCAACAGTGATAGAACAGTCATCTATCAAGGGAGACAACACCGCAGCGACACCACGCTCAATGTAACCCACCTGCACCGACCTCGTGTTGAGAACTTTAATCGCATTCCCGTCATGAGGGTTCAATTCCTCACGGATTAAGCCCACCATTTCACGCCCACTAATCCTTCCCTGGTAGTGCTGAATGCCCACGATGTTCACGATCACGAAACCCAGCAAGTACGTCTCATTAGAAGATGACGCAGGCGAAGAGGAGGATAACCCCCGTCATCGGGTTCACCTTTCAGCGGCGGCGTCGGCCAGTTGTCTAAACTCATGAAGATTTCAACAGGGTCCTGCTGTTCCCGTTGTGCTGGTTCGATTTCCGGCATTAATTTCTTATGGGTCTTCAAATTTCTGCTTGGGTTTTCTTGATTGAGGACTCAATCGAGTGTACGAATGCAACGCACGGAGGCTTTGGGAAGAAATAGGAGAATGTGAAACTGAAATGGGAACGTGGGGTTAATTTTGAAAAGAATTGATTTTGAAAGGGCAAAAGGCGGATTGCAGTCGGTGACTCGGTGTACTAAATCATTTGAGACGCTTATCATTTACGGTAAATTTCACAAAAGGTCCCCAATCTTTGTAGAAAGTAATAATTTCGCCTCTACCTTGAAAAAAGGCTATAGTACCTAATCTTTCGAAATTATGCACAAAAAATCCTAAAAATGATCTTCTGCTATACACCTAATAGAATAATCCTGTCAAATACACACATAATGAGAGATCATTAAACAACTCACACAACAGCGGGTTGAGTAATTTAATTCACATAGACTATAATACAAAAAATTACAAATTTAATAGAGTTAATATAGTGTTTAAAGTTTTCTTCTATATAATTCTTTTAAAAAATGTTTCAGAGGGCTACATCCGCCCATGAAACTGCATGTGAGTTGTCCCATAGTAAGATGTGAGTGGTCTAGTGATTTCTAGCCATGTAGCATCAGATGCATTAAGGTGAAAAATCGAGACTACACAAAATCCCTCTAAACAACTTTGATTTCTCTTAAAAGACAATTTGCTCTTTCTTTAAATAAAAAAAAATATAGGAAAACATAATTTATAAAAAAAAAAAACTTGTTTTTCTCTTCCTTTTTCCAACACATATATACATGTTCACCTGTATATTATCTTTCAATCCACTTAGTATATCTTATACATCACATTCATAAATGTATCATCTTTCTCATTTACATACCTAATATCACCATATCACTACTACTAGCATAGTCACTTTTGGATCGAGATCCAATACAACAATACATCACAACTATAGATTCCAATTATTTTATTTTTCCTTCGCTTAGCTTTCTTTCATCGAATAGGCTCTACTGCTAGGTTTACAAGTAGTTAAGAAAAGAGAGGAAAACTTCCATTTTTGTTGTCGTTAGAGGTAGCTTATGTGAAGGTCTTGCCCCTTATTTTGATGTGAGGAAAAAATGGTTGTGGTGTTAGGTGGAATGTGCGGTAAGAAGTTGGAGAAGACAATATATTATTTCATTCTTTCATTTTAATTATTTTAGATATTTTTCTATGCCTTTCGTATTTATTTTCTGTTATTTAATATGATGATAAAATGTTACTGTATAAACATCTAAAGGTGAAAATGAATGTAAATTGTCTATAGTAACCATTTGTGTATATTCTTGAAAGGTAGGGACTCACCGCTTTGAAAAATTTACAAGCACTCACCGCCTTAGAAAATGAAAAAATGGACCTAAATTGTCCATGGAAACATTTGTGCAGATTCTTGAAATGTTGGGGACTCATAATCTTGAGAACAATTTCTGCAAAAGGTTGGGATCTTTTGTGAAATTTACCTAATCATTTATGGGTTGTTTGGTTGGTAGATGGATCTTTACGTTAGATTACTAATTAAATAAATTGCAATGTCTGTCATCAATCTATTGCCCAACTAACAATGTAGTATTGAATGTTAATGAAAGGATTGATTTAGTCCTCAGCTCTTTAATTATTGTCGAGCAATTAGTCACAACTCAAAACGAACATATAGGGGAAAAAGGTTTATATTGTTGCTCCATGTTATTTACTTGAGAAAACAAATATTTGCTTTATGAGAAAACAAATTCTTGCTTTATGAAGTTGAACGAGTGAGGATTTGGTGATGATTTTAACAAGAAATTATAAGTTGTAGGTTGTAGTTAATCAAAGACTTAATTATTTTTGAAGTGGTCAATTCATTATGCTTCAATGGCGATGATGGAGTTGAAGCATTCAAGTTAACCAATGCTACATACCAAATATTCTCCCACACAAAAAAAAAAATAAAAAATAAAAAAATGGGGGGGCTAGTTCTTCAATGTGTTCGCCGACTAAATATTTTTCTTTCTTTCTTTCCTTTTTTTTTTTTAAAGATAAATCTTTGATTTAGAATGTTTAGGTAATGCTATATACACAGTACTTTTAAAGACAAATAATTTGATAGGGGCAACATGGGAAGCAGCTAAAGATAAAGGGTGTTTAGTAAAAAAGTATCATTTGTAAATATAACAACTACAAAAATGTCCCAGATTTGAAAAGGTTATTTGGTACAGTTCTCCTATCGAGTCAGATCAGATTCCTATATAAAACTCGAGAATTTATTGAGCACCAATTAGCAAGCTACTAAATACATATCACAGAGTACCTGAATGGTTAGATGCGATTAGGATGGCGACTATTTTACTTCAAAACGGTATGGTCTTGTTGAAAGAGCTAAATGGTCAGTATTCAATATATGAAGTCATGTTTGTAGATTTCTAGATTAGAGAACGCCTTTTTTTTTTTTATTATGGCTTATTATAAATCACTATTGTCATCGCCCAACTCCAATTGCCTAGCATCATCTCTACCACTCCAACCAGCAACCTCCACAATCACCACCATGTCTCAATTTGTTTCTCTCTCCCACGGCAGATGGTAGTTTTTATTGCTAAGATGGCGGTCGTCGGAGTTGTAGGTGGAATGGGGAGGGGGTGAAGACTGAAGATGGACCCCCCCCCCCCCCCAAAAAAAAAAAAAAAACCCTCTTCCTCTTTTCTGGAAACCTGAGGATGGAAATTTAGGTGAAATTTACTTAAAATTGTTAAGCCAATGTAAAGAATTGTGTAAGTCAACTTACAATTGGTATTCCGTGTGCAGGTTTTCAAAGGGGACATTCTTTTTTTTTTTTTTTATTACCACCTAAAATATTAAGATTGATCACCACAAATTAATACTAATACATAACTCATTGGTTAAACCAATAAACATTAAACATTATTCAGAAGTTCAATTCACAAAGAAAAATCTTATAATAAAATTCACTCACCAAGCTAATAAATATATTAGGTAACTAACATTACTATACGATATATGCAACTGATCAAAAACTCTCTTAATACTGTGATGTTTTATATCTAATCATTTATCTAAGCATGCATATAACACACAGGCAAATATCAAAGTAGGCAACAAGTTGTTCACAATTAGAATGCTTTTGAGGTCAACGAAGAAAAAATACAATTTTTTCTTGTATATACGAAGAAATTTCATGATTGCGACCAAACTCATCTTAAAGGAAATACCGTTGCTAACAAAAAGATGCACACTACATTGTCCAAGAGAGCTTGTCTAATGGTAAAGGCATTTCCTTAATGGGTTAATTGATCCAATTTCTAGTCATCATCCCCAACCCTATGATCCTTAAATTGTATTTAGAAAAAAAAAAAAAAAAAAGAAAAAAAAGATGTACGCTGCATCAAGATTAAGAAAACTTACATGTTGCAAACTCTATTAAATTTTATTTAAAAGTTGAATGACAATGAAAGATTTTGATTATAAAAAGGAAAAGGAAGAGAAAACTTACAGTTTTAGTGTGCGTTTGGGAGGGCTTTTAGGAATTCTGTACAGAAATACGTATATTTGGTTGTGGTCAAAAAACAATTATTTATTTTAGAGAAGCTCAAAAATTGCTAATAAGCCCTTTTGTGAAAAGATCTACCTACAACAGTTTGTCAAACGATTACTAACTCCTTATCCCCTGTTTGCCATTATTTTTCCAGTGTAGTGTTAATAGTAGGTGGGAAGTATTTAAAAATATCTCAAAAATTTGTTACAAAACCTCTCATCCCACATGGTCTGCATGAATATACATTATGCGAATTTAAAATACACATAACATGTATCAATGCAAAACACATGAAATAAAAAGGTTTTGCTATAAAATTTTCGAGAGGTTCTTAAACATTTTTAAATGGTAGGTAGCATCGTTGCCCCGTGAATCATTAATAAATATAATAATAACGATATGATCATGAAGGAAGATATGTTATTAATTCTATATGACTATATATATTCATTTCTTTTAAATAATCTGCTTCCAAGATTCCCATTTCATCCTCAGAAAAGGCCAAAGTTGCTTCACATTCACAGGCCACTACTCTAACTCTGATCCTCAAGAGAGAATCGTCCATTATCGACAAATGGGCCACTATTTTTGAATCTTGAAAGACTAATAGTCAATAAGTACATTGAGATTAGAGGAGAAAAATTCATTCTAATCCCACTATAAATCCACAACTTCACCCCATTTTTCTCTGTATAAAGAACAATGATTTCCCATTTTAGGATCTTCCCTGTAATATTCTTTGCAGGCATTGTATGTATAGCAGCAGCGGAATCCATTCAAGAGGATGATAAGATAGCAAATTTGCCTGGTCAACCCAAGGTTAATTTCCAGCAATATGCAGGATACGTTAGCATTGATGAAAAGCAGGATAGGGCTTTTTTCTACTACTTTGTTGAAGCAGAAACACAGCCAGATTCAAAGCCTCTGGTTCTCTGGTTGAATGGAGGTATATTAAGTGGCTGCTTGTTTGTTACATTACCTTAAAGAAAATGCGAAAACCGCAGAAAATTTTGAGTGGAATAGGTGCAGGAGAAGCAAATTTTTGGGGTGAAAAATGAAGTTTTTTGATTTTGCAGGGCCTGGATGCTCTTCTGTCGGTGCTGGTGCATTTTGCGAGCATGGTCCATTCAAACCAAGTGGGAATGGTTTAATTAAAAATGATTATAGTTGGAATAAAGGTTAGGAATTTTGCTGGTGGAATTCACTGTTTTCTTTTCTTTTTAGGGTGGATTTTTATGTTTCCTTCCGAAGATTTTAATTCCATAGTTACACATAAATTGATTTTGAACTTTATTTGTCTCACAGAAGCAAATGTTCTTTATTTAGAATCACCTGCTGGAGTTGGTTTCTCTTATTCTGGTAATAAATCATTCTACCAGTCCGAAGGGGACGAAATGACAGGTTCTTTTAGTATGGTTTAATAGGATAGAATTTCTGGTGCATATTCGGCAAGGTGTAATAAGTATCATAGAATCTTATTGCAAAATTCTTAATTCACCAATCTTGTTGGATATTACTCTTGTCCAGCACAAGACAATCTTATTTTTCTCGAGAAATGGTTCAACAAATTCCCAGAATTCAAGAACCGGGATTTTTACATCACAGGAGAGAGTTATGGAGGTGTGTTTCTCTTCATTTCGATGAGTATTGTTGTGTAATGATGTTGAGGTGTTTCGGAGCTGGTTTTGAACTGAAATTTCTGTTTACTAACAGGACATTATGTTCCACAACTAGCCAACCTCATTATAAAATCCAAAGCAAAGTTCAATCTCAAAGGAATCGCTGTGAGTAATAATAGATAACATGATTTCAATCATTAAAATAACAAAGCAACCGTTTTCTTTGGTAATTTTTTATTTCCTGGTTATTTCAGATTGGAAATCCTCTACTGGAATTTAACACTGATTTTAACTGTAGGGCGGAATTTTTATGGTCTCATGGACTGATATCTGATGATACTTATTATCAATTTACTAAAGTTTGCAACTATTCTCAAATTAGACAGCAAGCTGAGAATGGAAATCTTACACCGGTATGCTCCCGTGTGATAAAACAAGTTTCTGGAGAAATCGGTAAATTTGTGGACACTTACGATGTTACTCTTGATGTTTGCTTATCATCAGCTTCTATGCAATCTGAGGTTCTAAATCAATTGGTGAGATTACACTGCTTGTTATCTTTTAATTAATTTCTGAGGTAGTCTAGTTGAGTAGCTAATTTGTGTTTCCGGGTTGTGGTGGCAGAAATCTAATCAGAAAATAGATGTATGTGTTGAGGATGAAACAAATGTGTACCTGAATAGAGACGACGTGCAGACGGCTCTTCATGCTCGTCTCGTTGGAGTCAGTCAATGGACTATTTGCAGCGAGTATTCCATTCTCCCTGTTACTGCGACAGATTAAAGAAGCAGAAAACACTTTGCTGTTCAATTTACTTGCTCAAAAATCTAATGTTCTGTTTCTTATCTTGTTGATGAAGTGCTGTACATTATGAGATGCAAAACTTAGAGGTACCGACAATTGGCATTCTTGGATCGCTTGTCAAGTCTGGCATCCGTGTGTTAGTCTACAGGTAAGTAACCCTGCATCCTAGTTTTGTATGGGGAGAGTTTTATTGTACCAAATATGCACATCATGTTCGACTGAAGCCTCACACACAAAATGTCTGTGTAGTGGTGATCAAGATTCGGTTCTGCCACTGACTGGGACACGGACTCTGGTTAATGGATTGGCAAAGGAATTGGGACTGAACACAACAGTGCCATATAGTCCTTGGTACGAGGGAAGACAGGCAAGAAATTATCATCTCTATTATGTGAGAAGTGTACTCATTAAGGAAAGGTAATTGATTTTGGTTTCTGCATTCCAGGTTGCAGGATGGACACAAGCAGATAGAGACTTTTTATCTTTTGCTACCATAAGAGGAGCTTCACATGAAGCTCCACTTTCCCAGCCAGAGAGATCATTGGTTCTATTCGATTCATTTGTGAACGGGAAGCGACTCCCGCAGGTGAATGGCGGCATGACAGACGAAAGAAACTCAAGGACTCACCTAGCACAACCCTAATGACTGGTGGAAAATGGGTCACTGAACCCTCATTAATGTCAAAACCAAACGTTGTTTCAAAGGTTTTGTATGCAATAATACTAACACGACCAATTTAGACATTAAATTTCAGAATTCAAATTGAAGAATGAACGCCTCCTTTTTGACGCCATTCAGTCATATTTGAAGAAGTGAACTCGATTATTCACATGGCAAAACTAATCCGGTTTGGCTCAGCTCGATATTTTGCCACCCCGGTTTACTCAATATCATCCCTATTAGAGAATCCTCCATTAGAGGAGAAAAATCATTCTATTCCAACCATGAATCCACAACTTCACACCATTTCTATACGCTTGAAGAACCATGATTTCCCATCTTAGGACCTTCTGTAAATTCATTGCATTTGTATGTATAGCAGCAGTGGATCCATTCAAGAAGTTGATAAAATAGCAAATTTGCCATGCCCAGCAATATGCAACGACTATTTGATCATCCCTCTTACTGCAGTCTGCAAAAGCCACTTAAAGACACAGAAGACACAGAGTTCAAAATATGTGTGTAAATCATAAACTGGCAACAATTATAGTTCAAATACTCAATGAAATACAGTTCTTGGTAAACTATGCTTCGACATGATGCGGCCATCATCATCTACATGAAGCATAGCGAAACCAGTCAAGCAATCTTCCCAAAATATCATCATTCAGGTACAGATTATCTGTAAGATCATCAAGAGTAACTGTCAGGGCTGAGCATCACATTCAGCAAGTCTCCACACGACCAAATATCAGCCAAGAAAATTTACAATGTCTAAATAAGAATCGATGTGAAAAACAAGATGATTTGACTGGATATAAATAGTAGATGTCCACTTCAAAATAATGCATTCAATCACCAGAATATTGAACAAACAAGAAGTGGTAGAAGACTTAACGGTATATTACCATGCAAATAATGAATCTTTTTGAATAGTAATTTACTTATTTGCAACTTAAAATTTTTGTGCATAGATAAGTACAACAGCAAATATAAGAATTACAGGTCAACCAAAGATTACTCCTTTTTGCCAAGCTAATGTTGTCAGGGCCCTCCAAGGCGTCACTTGGGGCCCCAACTGAAAATGTCAAAAAATAAAAAATTGAGTTTTTTGGAACATATATTTGAATAATAATAATAATAGAATAAAAATAATATATATGCTTAATAAATGTGAATATGAATTGTTACTTATTTTATTGGCAAACTTATAAATTTTAGTTTTCTAATTTTACTAGAGGACAAAGGTTCGAATCCTCTTACCAACACGTTTAATTATTATTATTTTTTAAAAACTACTAATCTAAGACACTGTTTGATCCTCTTTATCAAAAATACATTATAATCCCACCTACTACTGATTTGACAACTACTCATTTATAAACATAAATTTCAAACTTCTATTAAATATACACCACTCATTTCACCTCTTTATAATTTCTCTTTATAAATCAACTATCATAAATTGAACCAAACAGGCACTAAAATTTTAGTATTTTTCTTCAATAACAGATACAGATTCTATTTGAAGTTTCTAAAACTTATCAATTTTCAAATAATGAATGCTGATTTTAAATCGCAGTTTTATTAAAAAAAGGGGGCCTTCTTGTACTTTAGTTGTCAAATCTTCGAATACGTGCTTTTTAAATGATAATAAAATGTAATCAAAAGTTTACATATATGACTTATTTATTTCTTATACAAGGGAGAGGAGAGGAAGGGAGGGTGTGGTTCGAGCCAGGGACCTCCTACCCGAAAGGTAAAACTTAACCATTGCAGCATTTGCTCGAACCACTTTTAAAATTTTTATATGCGTTCGAATTCTTTAAGCATAAAAAATAATTTTTTGAAGTTTAAATTGTTAAAACCATACTTAACAATTTATTGAGAAAGCCCATTCAAAATTTTGCTTAGGGACCCTAAAACCTTAGGGCTGGCCGTGATTGGACTCTACCAACGTGATGGCATAGTCAATCACGTGAGGAAATAGATTCACCCAAATCCAAAATCCAAGAACTAATCCTATTGTCACAGTGCAACTTTTTTTTATTTCCACGTGATTTTCTTAAGGATATAAAAATGGATTGGAGGGGAGCTGGGATTGTTATATGATATTTCTTCTGACGTCTTTCTTATGTGTTTTGATATTTAGATTTGACTACTATTTCCATAGTCCTTTTGAGGGAAATCATGAACCACGTTATTATCATGTTTTCATGTTAATCTTTGGCACCACGTTATATATTGGGTTTTATAGTGCTACATAAATTATCCAGAGCCGGCAATGAAGAATTAGAATGGCCTTAACACCATAAAAAACTCAGATCATCCAAAGAACAATCAGCTTGCTTGAAAAAAGTCTCAAAGAAAACAGCACCCTTAATAATCCAATAATTTCACAATGTATCCAAAAAACCCACCAAAAGAATCAAGACTTTTTCTTTATAAATTTTGTTCTTTTTTGGAATTCAATGCAGAGACAAAAGTTGGCTCTTGTAAAACACCTCAATCTCAGGCCGAGGTGGCTTAGGTCTGGTTCCACAACAGAAGAGCCAGGTTTGCTTATTCAGTAGCAATTATTATTCCATGTTCACTTTTATATAATTCAAATAACATGTGAATTGCAATCGGTAACTCAATTTCCATGAAACAGGCAACTGTTAACAACTTAGATGATACATATGAGTTGATCAATACTGCCACTTCAACTCCTCTGAAGGAAAGTAAGCCAGTTCACATAAAAATAAACTACAATTTTCCTCGACTTATTCACCCAACTTTTGATCTCAGAAACCAGTTCCTTTCTTGCTCTACTCCACATTCTACAGCCAAATCAATCTTATCTTGAACTAAATTGCAGAGCAATTTGGCCAACTTGATTGAATGTCATACCAATGGCATTCAAAAAAAGGGCAGTTTTTTCAATTTTCCTGTTGGTAGGAGTGGAAAAGTATACCAAATTCTTGTTCACTATCGAGTCCTAGGTATCAAATATTCATTTGTTTTTAACATGTGAATTACATTCCATATATTGCTTTTCATGTTGGTAGGAGTGGAAAAGTATACGGAATCCTTGATTTTCATGTTAGTTATTTTAGTGATACATGACACAATTTTTTTAAGTTTAAAACAAGCATTCAGCTTAGTTTTAAAATCTTTTTATGAGACTTGGTTGCAATAATATTTTTCCGCCAGGTTATGTTCTTCCAAAATGTAGTATACTTAAAGCCTGCAGATTTCAGTTTTGCCAAATCATTTTTAAGCAATCATGCATAATACTAATTCACAAGCCATGAAATAATATGGTATAGGTGAAATTCTCAGGAGACTTATATTCCATCTTAAATTGAACGAAGTTAGTTTCTCCAATAATTTGATCTCTGCTGAGTCAGTTTCTCAACTAATTTGATCTCTCTTGAACGGCTTTTTTAGGTTGGCAACATGTGCCACTAGAGCTTCTTCTTCTCACATTCAAATTAATTTCTTTGTTTGTGTAGATTGTTATAAAATGATTTCTTCTTTTTGTTTATTGCACTAACATACTTTCTGGCATTTTCATTTTGATTGTTGCGAAGAGGACATTCTCAACTTCGCTATGGTTGAGCTTACTTTGAAGATATCCTTTTGATTTCATTTATTGAAACTAACTATTGATTTTTTTATTTTATTCATAACGTTCTCAGAGTTATGTTTTCTGTAAGTGAGCCATATAGACTATGCAGAAAGCAGAAATGTTGTTGTATTGGCTTAGTGAATTAGCAATTGTGATATTTTATCGTCTTTTTGACAATAAATTTATGCTTAAGCCTTACTCATTAGCTACATAAATAATGTCGATCGAAACTTGTCATATTCTCCATTGCAGGCGCAGCATGTGCGTCACACGTGCCACCACTAGTGTTAAATAAAAGAATGATAGCAAAAACTCAATTCTGACTCCAAATAGAAAAGCCTCAATAGCTTACTGATAAACGCCACGAAACATCAGAGACCTGAGAGCTAAGCAACTCTATTAGTTACTTCATAGTGTTTGGATCTTCTTACGTCAGCTTTGGGTTATGATTTTCTTGAGACTCATTACTTTTTGTGTTTATCTTACTTTATGTTTTTGCTTTCGTCCTATTGGACAATTTTTATAGCAAAATTTAGCATATCCAAATATTTTGAAAAGATGAGCCATTCCTCATGTTCAAGATAAGAACCTTCCTCACAAATCTCAAGGCTGAGGAAACTTATCTCAGCATTGTCTCTGCCTCTGCTAACAAACACATGATTCATATCTGGCCTAATAAGCAGCAGAGACATAATACTTACTCTAACTAAGTTTAATTGTAAAGAAAACATAAAGTTTTCAACAGATAATTTTGTCTTCAGTAGCATAAAGTTTTCAACAGATAATTTTGTGTTCAGTGGCCTAACTTTGGCTCAAAATCTGAACCGCCATTGTTGAATGATACAATGTTGCAAGATATAAGTATGACTTCATAAATTTATTGAAAACGGAAAGAAAACTACTCCCCCAGAACTGGAAGGGTCTTTTATATTGGGCGATGGGCATTTATGGGTCCTATTTATTTCATTCTAGTGAGCACCGCTCTGAAGAATGAAGATAGTAGTTAAATAAATAAATATAATAAATTTGGCAGATTAAAATTTGAAAATAGTGGAGTAGTTGAACATTGAAAATTTTCTACAACTGTTGGCTCCCAATCAAAAAGCATCTGCTCTTGATGGGGTTGGCTCTAAAACTAGACTCGTTGAGCAATTATTGTATCTGTCAAGGGGGAAACAAAACTCAATTGAAGGGGCAAATTCTTTGAAATGATAAATAATAAAATGAAGGTAAACCGTTTAAGAAAGGGCAAAATCATAAGAAAGATAAATTCCAGAAAAGCGAAGAAATCAATGGTCAAAGAATTACCTCTGCGGATTAGAAACCAGCCATTTTGAAGAGAAGGAAGAGAAGGAAACAGAAGAAGATGCAGAGGAAAAGATAATCCACAAAAACAAAGAAGGCCGTTGATCCGTGGTTCCTTTTTGCAGCAGAGTTTTTGTTCGTTTGATGCTTTGACCTTGATTCGGCTTCTTCAAGCGGTTCGAGTTTCGCCATATTATTTCTTATTTTTTGTTAAAATGCTCAATCTAAAAATTGTAAGCATCAGAAAAATTCATACAAATAATCATATTTGCCTCTACGAAACAGAAAATTAAAGAATAAATCTTAAAAACAATATACCTAAACCGAATGAAATTTAACGTAAAAATCAAAAGACTGCAAGATTGTGTCTTCACCTTTTGAAAATCCGAAGCCCTCGATTAGATGGCAGGAGCACCTCCACGAACGCCCGAAAATTTCGATCAGATCGGAAGAGCGAGCGATTTCGCCACCTGACTTGGATTGTATCGCCACCGTCGAAATGTCTTTGTTTCAGTGTCGGGAAAAACGCGAACGAGGTTTGGCCAGGGATGTTATTTCCAATCCAATGGAGGGGTGTTTTAGACATTTTACTGTTGGGGTAATTTATCAGACACGAGATACGTGGGACAAGTATCAAGAAAGGAGGAGTGATAGGTGTACTGCGATATTTTACGCGAGGGAAAACCCAAGCCGATATATCGCGATATATTAACCACCCCAAACACCAAAAATTGTCTCACTCGTTGTTTCAACAGATCGATCCCGCCTCACTCTCTCCTGAACACCCAGCGCGCTCCCTCCCCAACCCATACCGGCAGTGCCCTCCGGCTACAGAAGGCCGGCTCAGGAGAGTGAACCCAGGCCCGGCGAGGAAGAACGAGGTCTGGCGAGAAAGACCCAGATTCGATGACCCACGTTCTCCGGAATCTGGTGGCCGGCGACCATGGAATCAAGTAAGTGGTCTTGTATATTGGTTACCGGTTGATGTTTTGAACCCACTACATAGGAAATATCCGTTATCATTTTTCAGCGTTGTTTTTCCATGAATCTTCACTCGCTCGGTGATCTCCGTTTCCTCCTTTTATTTTGTTCATCCTTGGATTATCACGGCTTGTGTAAGTGGATTGATTTGGGCTAAGTTGTGTTTTTGTTGCTTTATTTCAAATCTTGTTGATACGTTTTGCATTTCTGCTTGATTGCTGATTTTCTATTGGGTTTTGTTTATTTTTCCATTTTTTTTTTGGGGATGAAATGTTCTGATTCTTGATTTTATGGGGGTTTCTCTGTTTCTTGCATATGTTTTAGTATATAGGCCTTTCCAATATATTTTGTGTGACACTAAATTTAGCAAGTTGAATCTGAGAAATTTTTGTAATGAAGACATACATATATAATAGTTGTAAATAAAACAATGAAAAAGAAAATGTGTGTCAAAATAAACTGGTTATGGCAGCAAAAGTCCCTTCCAAGACCATAAAATCTGTGTCAAGCATTCTAAAATGATGGAAAGCACAGGAACTTTACAGATGAGTTTTACTGCTATTGTGCCTATATTTGCCTGGATGCAAGTATATATTTCCTGCAAGTGAAGGCAATAAGCTCATCACCTGCTTGGTTTGTCATCACAAGAATGATTTATTTATTAGTTTCTGCTACATTTAGTTCCCGTTTACCATTATTGCAGATCTTTTAGCCCTTATATTGGATATATATGTATATATGTTTCAATGTTGGTGAATTAAAGGTTGATCAAACTCGTCATACTTTGAGCAATCCAAGCCAATCCTCTTTTGCCTTATTGGTAGTATTTTCTTGCCTTGATGCCTACTACTGAAGTAGATAACAATTTGTCTATGCATTAAGGAATCCAAGCACTTAAAAGCTCCATAAAATTTCTTACTATGTGTGATTTTTTTTTTTGTTAAATTTTATGAAGACTGTTTTAGTTTTATTTACATAGTAACTCACTACCAAAAAATTAGCTTGTGTATGAGCATACATGACCAAGAAAATCATCCCGTCGTCACCCTAAAAAAAAAAATTAAATAAATATTTTGCTGTTGTGGCTTAAAATACAGAAATTTGTAAAGATAAAAGAAACTCAATGGCCCAGGTAAACATGAAAATTGATCAACCGGAATTGACTTTATTTGCAAGCATAGCTAGGAAAAGTATGAATGATGAGTAATAAAGTTGGAATGGTTTTCCTCCTGCTATAAAGAGCATGCATGAATTCCAATATCTCAAAAATTAACTAATTTAATTCTTTATATGTAGAACCTTTAAATTGTAACACCGTGTTCAATGACGCAGATAAATTTGTGTAGGATACGTTAAAGTATAGTTATCGAAGAAAAATAATACCATAGGTATTCAGTACTCGATTAGTTAATTCAGTTTTCTGTTGGTAGTCAGATTAATTGTCTAAATTCTAAAGTAAGTACCATTAGTTCTGTACTATATTTTTCCGTTTTGTTCTTGTTAAATATCTTCCGATATGTAAAGAGGAGGAACTTGAGCATAGAGTATCAAGTTTTTAAGATGCTGAAATTTGTTTACTGTCGTAGGCTGCAACCTTAGTAGCTGTCTATGCCAACTGTGGTTTTACCAAAATCAAAGGGTGTGGTTGGGGATGGGCTGGTGTAATCTGGCTGTACAGCGTGGTCTTCTATGTGCCTCTAGACCTCATGAAGTTTGCCATTTGTTACATCTTAAGTGGAAAGGCATGGCTGAATTTGTGTGCCATTCCTTGTGTTGTGAATTTTCCTAACCGATTGTACTTTTTGTTGAAATAGACTGCATTCACCACTAAGGACTAAGGCAAAGAGGAGAGAGAATCACAGTAGGCTACGGCACAAAAGACCTTACACGGCCTTCAAGCACCAGAGACAACTAACCTTTTCAATGAGAATAAGAGCTACAGTGAACACTCTTCGTAGAGAACTCTCTATAGATGAAGGGCCAAGAGGAGAGCTGAGGTTGCAAGCTATGATGAACTGACTTGTTTCCATTGATCCCTTTTTCATTTCATGTACTACATTTGCTATGATCATTCTAAACTATCACATCGTAATTTTCTTATCGTTTTAGGCTTAGGGAGCTGCACACTCAACTCAAGGGTCATATAGAGTCAGTTGTGAAGCTGAAAGGCCTTGACATTGAGACGATCCTACAGCACTATACAGTGTGAAGGAGCCAAATATATTTCACAAGAGAGGAACAAGAGCAAGATGAGCCAGACGTACAAATATGAAATGGAGAACAAGAAATGAACTTCGATAAAACTGTGTACTGCAAGCCCTAACTTGTCTATCTTTTCATGTTTTCTGATGTTTCCTCAAGTGTGGTAGTCTGATCTTTGCTTTATGAGTACACAATTGACATCTCTATTGTTACGTTGCAAAACAGTTAAATTATCTTATTAAGATTTGATTTTTAGCTAGTTTAAACGTTTGACTTAAAGCTGTATTCCTGTTGTATAATCATAGTTTGTTTGATGCTGCATCTTTGGTTCACACGACGCTCTTCCGATCTGAATAATGCACATATAGGATGGATTTGATCAGTATAAACAATGGTGGACTAACGTCCGTTGAAATGCTCCAAAATTTTACATCAAATAAAATTCCAAGTATATAAAATTCCTGTTGTATCTGTTTCTCGTTTACAAAATAATACATAATCTCATATGACATTTGTCTTGACGAGTTTGCTCAATATTAGTATTCAACTTGAACATCTCCCGACCCAAGGAATCGCATAACAAACAGCAGAAACTGCACTGAGGGACAGAAAGAAAGCTAAGGTTTTGAATCCACCTCCAATGCCAATAGCAACACCGGCTCCTGGTGCAAAGAATGAAAAAGGAGACCACCCCTATCCACCATCAGCCAAAGGCATACCCGTATCCACCAACTTGGGTTGGGTGGGGGGGGGGGGGCACTGGTGGATTAATATACATATTGCTAGAAAATGTATTCATTGGCAAGAGAAACTCATGAAGTTAATCAGTCTATGACAAATTCAGATTCACGAACATATATAATCTGAATCAATTTTAACATGTTTCTGACAAGTATCCAACAACTACAACCTATGTTTTATAACCCATAACAAAACTCCACCTTTCCTATTTACCAAATTATTATAGCCTATACCAAATGGTTATTATAGCCTACTATACCAAGTGGCACAATAACACAGATGAGTTTCTTGGGTTCATATAACTCGAAACACAGGTGTAGCTACTGGTAAAATTTGGAAGAGACGCTACAGCAGGTGCAACACAGTACCCAGTCAATTTGGATGCATTGAACTAATCCTAATTCTATCACCATACCTGTTTGTACAAGCAATGCAAGCCACTAATAGTGCTTCATGAATGAGAGAACTCTCCATGTTTATCAACCGCTAATAAGTCAGATTAGAAATCTACTTATATTAGTTAGCGTAAATGAAAAATAAATGATAAATTAAAAAAGGAAAAAAAAAAAAAGACAAAACAAAAGCCAACAACAACACTTTTTCAATCCTTACATTGGTATTTGAACTTTTTCTAGTCTTTTGGGAACTTCTATTCATCGTCAAATCTACTTGTTTTGTAGTTCTATCTTGACATTTTTCTTTTAAAATTCACAGTGGGCTTACACCTCAAAGTGCAGTTTAGGCCTGACCCCCAACGTGGAAGTGCCTCAAAAGTGAATTTTACATTTTTAAACACTGAAAGGCAGCACCAAATCTTGCTATAAATTTTTCCTAAGTGAAACAAGCTCATATTATCTCGAATTCATACTATCTAAAATTGAGTGCAAAAATTCAGCGCAAACCCGTCCAAATACAAGCATTACCTAGTCCTAAGTTTAGAGCAGGTAATTGTGTGAACAATGCAAGCTCGATAGTAATCTTCATCAAGTACACAAATTCTCTACAGGTTTTGCAACTTCTTACATGCTTCTTTACCAAATGGAAAACAAAGAAATCAATTACAATGTAATCCAAGGTAATGCGCATTTTCTAATGCTGTTCTACCAAAATTTACGGCACTAACAAGCGCTTCAAAAAGTAATGCATCAACCATAAAATTGAACTTTCTATTACCAAATTTCTGGTGGTTCAAACTCTAACGCAATTTATAAATTCACGAAAAACCCGCAAGATTGCTTCTTTATATCTGGGAATTTCGAAACCCTAGACAGATTCAAACGGCATTCCTCTTCACCCTGTAAACCCTAAACGGCAGCAACGTTGCAAAGAACGCCCACTGCGCGGCCAACCCTCTTTCTCTCTACGTGGTTCGAAAATAGAATTCGCAAGGAACAATTTCCCTCACTGGAGATGGAGATGGTGGTGGCCAGGGGAAATGGGAACCCTTTTGTGTTATGGTCTAGTGTGAGGAATGGACAAAAGGTTGTAATTTCCAACTAATTTAGGGGCATTTTCGACATTACACACACTCGGGAGTGCTAACTCTGGATGGCGAGATGTTGTACAGGTAACATTTCCCTCAAGAAAGTATGTTATGGTGACGCCTGATTTTCATCTGAGAAACTGGCCAACACAAAAATTGTGAACATATGTGTTGGCGCTTGATTACGTCAACTATGTTTTTATTCGCTTTCCGTGACCAATCAAAGTAGTACTCGAGATCACTCTTAAAACCATATAAGTCTCATAATACCAAAGTTTAGAGATTAATCCCTATGAGATGTGAATGTCACTAGAGAATTTATAAAACCGTGTTTATCTAAAGTGGATAGAATCGTAGCCCCCACCCCAACAAAAAAAGCATTCATTTCATTGAAATTAAAAGTGTGCGACACATGGACTAGTAGAGATGTAAACGAGTTGAGCTGGTTTGCGAACCTAAAATCTTAGTCTTGGCTCAAACTTTGTTGTCTCGAGCCAAAAAGAAGCTCGAGTCAAGCCCGGTTGGGTTCCCCCAACAAAAATTAGGCTCGGCCTGAGCTTTTTCCTAGCCCAACTTGGCTCGTTAACTTTTTATTAAGAAAATATTAAAAAATATAATATAAAAAGTCATTTTCTCTCTTAAGCCTTTATATACGAGCCGGCTTACACATGCCAAATGAGCTCGACGGGCTGGCTCGACTCGAGCCTTACTTCAAGTTTGAGGCTAGCCCGAGCTTTAGACAGGCTACGAGGCTCAGTCTTTTTACGAGCCGAGCCACAGGTAGCCCCAGCCAGCTAGCTCGATATGTATCCCTACGAATTAGTTAGACAAAAGGGCTGATAGGCCCCAACTCTTGACCTTCACAAAAAGACAAAATCGTGGTTGTTGACACTATCACACGTAAATAATAAAATTTGCAAGTTGCTCGAGTGATACTAAAAGAGTTGCCCCAAAAAACCCAATACGTATAGAGTATTGACTCCTATATATTGGGGAACACGATTTTCGCTAAAGAATTCATAAAACTGTGTGGGGCCACTCAAGTGGATAAAATCGTAGTTATTAAAGCAATCACATCGACAAACCAACATTTTTTCTTTTTTTATCCCTTCTTTTCTTTTCTTTTCGGAAAGGGCTAAAGGCCTAAAGCAACATTTTTATTTAATATATACTTCATCCGTCCTAAAAAGATATTCCTCATTTCTTTTTTTTATCTATCTCAAATTATATTCCTCTTTCTTAAATTAATTTTTTAGTTTTCTAATATACCTTCATTTATGGTGAATACAAAGAATAACTAAAGTGAAATATTAAATAAATCAAAAGGTGTATTAGGAAATATATTATTAAATTGTACATTTTCAATTACATTAAATGATATTTTCTCAATCTATGTGAAAAATAAAAAGGGGAATATTTTTATAGGACTGGGGGAGTATATATATCTTGGATTCATTAGACGATATTAAATAATATATTCTTAATCTATGTAAAAAATGAAAGGGGAATACCTTTCTACAATTGGGGGGAGTATATATATCTTGGATTCATTAACTTTTTCTTTGTGACCAAGAGCAGTTGATTTGTTAAACTCTTTTAGATCTTGTTTTTAGAGCTTTATCATGAGGTAAAAATATATCAAATCAATATCAACTACATATGTTCCATAAAAAATAAATTTTCACACATTTTAATAATTTTTCTTTACATCAATAAATCTAAACTTCTCCAAGATAGGAAGGAAAGAGGGAACTTCTGAAGCACGATTTTCCTACCAAGATAATGAGATCATATACACTAAAATGAAAAAAATAAAAAAAAAAATATCAAGTAAAATATGAAACTTAAATTCAAAATTGTTGCAGGCAAAAGCTTCCGAGAGTTGTCCTCGTCCACCAGTGGAAACAAATCTGCCGATGGGTCGCAAAATGCGATGGATTCTCATTACAAATTTGGTTATGGATTCATGGAAAACAACAGAATTCTCTGCATGAATCCAGGTGTCCACGCAATCCATTCAATACGCTGCAGAGTATCCTTACGGGAGTCGGGACGGAGGAAAGAGGGAATAATAATAATAATAATAATAATAATAATAATAATAAATAAGACCATGCAAATGATGGATAATACGCACAAATTATTCGAATTAGTCAATGCTTTTCTCAGAGTTGTAATTAATCGTGTCTTTGGTAATTATAAACTAGGGAATTTCCAGAAGCTTCCTGGAAGTTTTATTAAACTTTGGCAAGTTTTGTCAAAACTCTTTCCACCCAAGAAGGCACGGATCTAGGATTTTGGATAAGACCGAACTGGATTTAGAGGGGAAAAAATTGGGGTTAGAAGGGGGTGGAGCCCCCAAGCTATCTCCAAAAATTTTTTTTATATTATAAATTGTTGAAAATGAAATTGCACTAGAAATGTCATAATACAAAAAATTTGGCATAGTCTCCTTTGTAAATTAGTTTAAACCAAATCTGAAATATAATAATATTCTCCCAAATACACAAATCAAGCATATATAATAATTGTAACTACCATTAATTCATTAATAGTAAATAAAAACAAATAAATATTATAGCACAAAAGAGTCATCATTCTCCTATTTACATCATAAAATAGATAACAAGTGCTTAAAATTAATTACGTGCATCGTCTAAGTAAACTTTAATCAACCCTAACAGCCTTTAACTTTTTCTTATTAATAAAAAAAGGCAGCACTTCAAAGAACTATTGTCTGTGAGGTTTTTCGGCGACACGTTGATTTGTGTAGAATTGGACTAAAAAGGGCAAAAAAGGTTTCTGTAGAATTGGACTAGACCGAAAAGGGCAGCTCTCTTATTTCTGTAGCTTCCCCTCTTCCCTTTGTGTTTTGGGCTAAAGAATTGGGCTGACTCAAGAGTTGGACTGACTCAAAAATTAAAAAAAAAAAATTGGCATTTGGGTTTCAAAGGGACTGGCCTGCTTAGAAATTTCATTGTACAACTCGGTCCAGCCCCTTAGTAGATCCGTCCATACACTCAAGTAGAAGGTATATATATATATTTTCATATAGATTTAAAATACACATTAAAAAACTTCTCATCTAGATGGCATATATAGATACATGTCATGTTGATTTAAAATACACATTATTTGAATTTTAAATATATGTGGCGTGTATTTATAAACGTCATATAAATTAAAAGTTTTTTAATAGAATTTTCTAAATGTACTTGTAAATTTTCCTTATAAACCATGGCCATGGCCTTACAAATTGTAATGTCACGTTATTTTATTATTAGATTATTTTATACTGTATAAAAGGAAAAAGTACAAAATTTTGACTTTAACTTTTTAGTTAACTGTATCTGAGTTAGTTTTTGACTTTTTAAATAAGAACTTGTGTCACATGCTTTGCATATAATTTTGTAAATATTAGTGATAGTACATAATGAAATAAATAATTTATTTATGTGATAATAAACATCAATCCAATAGCTATATCTATGAAAGAAAACAACAAATAAATATCAACTAAATAATATAATTGGTAATTCTGATTTCCCATCAGATTATGCCGCCAGATGCTCATGTGATGGGAGATCATTGAGAATCTACAGATAAGTAGAACTTGTATGTGGGTGGAACCTATATGTAGACTCCCAATAATCTCCTCTCATATAGGTCTCTCACGGTATAAATCCTATATAAGATGTCTATTCATGTAAAATACATGTATATTCATGTAAAATACATGTATGAAATCCGTAAGTATACAAGTCGAACAAGTAATACAGTGGACAATGAGTCTGAGTTATCGTTTTCACGATGATCGGATTGAGTACCGAAATTATTAGTTCTAACTTTATTTGAATGATCAAATATTGAGTTTTAAAAAAGAGAATAAATAAACAGGTCAATAAAATTAAGAAAATAAAATATATACATAGATGTTGAGGGAAATATATAATGGAAATGTGTCAAGACTTACGACTTCATCATAATTGGATTACCTCATCTTGCGACAATTAATCTATGTTACTGATCGAATCTCATAGAATTAACTAACTATTCCTCTTGAAACTAGTTAATCCTACAAAATTAAGCCCCCTTACCTTTCTCTAAGTGGGCGCGTTAACAACCCTCTTAAGTGCATTAATTAACAAGAGATTCATAAAGCCTCCCCGAAGTTCACTCTACGTGATCGCACTAACCGCAAGCAAATCTCTTTGTCTTATCAAAATTAATGATTCTTATTGTATAAGCTAGCTTAAATATTCATCTCTCAAGTTCAAAAGTCCACAGATTTATTCATCTATTGACCAAAAGATGAAGATAAAACAATACACCAACAAGAATTTAATATAAAAATCAATTGCATAAATTAAGCATGAAAAATATGACTATGGTCCCAACTAAGTTACATCATTCGTCCTAACTTAAAATCAATTACACATCATGGATGAAAGCCACAAATAAAATAAAGAGCATAACCCGGGTAATTACATCTTGAATAAGAAGAATAACTCTTATACCAAGCTTCTCCTTTTTTAATCTCAAACTTGATTCCCAAGCCGCCAAAGGTCTTGTGTTTCTCCCCCTTTCTATGGTGTTTTCTATATATCTCCTCTCTTCTTGAAGACTAGGCTAGACGTCCTTTTATAAAGTCTAAAAACCGTGTACAAGTTAAAGCATAAAAGAGTTCTAAAGAAATAAGGACAAAAATTGGAAATTTGAGCACGTAGGGTCTATGAGACCGCATGGCTCTTTGTGCTGATTCTGCTGAATTTCTGGACATGGGCGCATGAGGCCACATTCTATTGGTAGCTTGTGTTCCAATACGTATAACTTTTAGTAGGAAACTCAGAATTGAGATTCGAAAGTTGCGTTGGACTTCTGACTCGATAAGCTTTTTGATGACTTATTTTACTCTCATGTAAATCATATGTATTACAATTTTGTGGCCCAAAAGTTCTTAGGACACGCGGCTTCGGTCGACCTCAATAGTTTTTCACATAATTCAAGTCTCGAACCTCCGATTTGACCTTACCTGTGACGACCCACGCCGTTATTTGTAAAGTTCAACCTTTACCTAACAAAGTCAAAAGTGTAATGTGTTAAGTCAATGTCAAATTTAGACCAAGATGAATTAAACTAATTTTTAGAGTTATCATTTAAGCAATTAAATAAGTTTGGGTTTATATAAAATTATATTATAATTTGGCAAGTAAATGAAATAAGGAAATGAAGCTATGGACCTAAATAAAATAAAGTAAGAAGTTGAGAGACATTGGGTGAAATTTTTCTATATATATCTATAATTTTCTTTTGGTTTTGGGTCATTGTCATACAAAACATTCACAAGAGAACAAGAGAGAGAGGAGAGCCGAGAGGGTGAGGTTCGGGAGTCACGGAATCGAGCAAGAAAAAAAAAAGAGGAAGGAAAATAGAAGAAACTTGGGACAAGAAGAGGAAAAACATAAGAATCTCAAACAAGTAAGTGTTAGTTATCTTTAAGCTTTAATTTATAAAAGTTTAAGATGTAAAATTTTCATTTAGTTTATGGGAATTTATTGTGAAATTTGTACTAAAGCATAATTTGCTTTCTATAAGTTAAAAAAGTAGGAATTCTACTTTAAATATGAGGTACACTGAAAATTATATATATGTGTGTATCAACTAGTATTGAAAATTTTGTTTAAAGGTTAAGAATTATTGTTAATGGTTATTTGAGTGGGCAATTGAGACGTTAACATGAGATTTTATGATGAGTTATAAAATGAAATAAAGTTTCAAGGGAAAAAAAAAAGAGAGAGAAAAAAAAGAAGAAAGAAAGCAAGAAAACCAGAAAGCAGGACCAATTTTTGAGGACAAAAGAAACAGAGAGAGAGAGAGAGAGAATCAAGCAACATAAGTGGAGTGCATGTAACATTTATTATATATAGTACATATATTATATATATGTGCATATATGTATACATAAAAGAAAGAAGAAAGGAAAGGAAATGAAATGAAAGGAAGCATAGGTTGTTGAATTCTGCCGAGAAAAAAAAAGATTTAGAAGAATCTAATTGGGAAAAGAGAAGAAGAATATAAGAGTTTAAACAAGCATTATTTTCTTTAAAGTTTTGATTTATATAATTATTAAGGTGTAAATTTATTTACGGTTTATGGAATTTTTATAAATATGAATATTAGGTTTTAATTTTGTTTACTACACGTTTTAACGGCATGAAATCATTAGTTGGTTACGAAAATTGAGGTTAATGATGTCAATATAAGAAAATTATAGTTTGGCTAGTAAAAAGATGAAATTTTATATGGAGGAATAAGTTGAAATTTATATATATATATATATATATGTTGGTATTATGATTTAGAGGAATAATAGTATGGCAATTGTCAAAATTGGTGAAGTTGAGATTTAATGAAAGTAATGAATGACTTAAAATTAAAAGCAAGTACTGAAAATTTTATTGAAGGCTTAAGAATTTATGTTTAAAGGTGAAGAGTTGATGTTATTATTTTAGTATATATTTAAGACTTTAATATGTGATATTACCACAAATTCTAAGATGGAGTAAATTCTCTAAAATAACTATTGAAATTTTAAAGAAATATAAGACTTGGGGACCAAAAAGGAATTATTAAGTATAATTAGCTCTCTTTATCCTTACTTTGTGTTAGAAAATATGAATATTAAAAATGATTATCAAAGATTAGTTTAATTATACAAGGATCTAAGAAGAATAATTTATGCTTTATTTCAAGCTTCTGTTATGGAATAAATTCCTAAGGCTTATAATATAATATTGAAGCCTTAAATTATTTGATTTTATGATGTTAATATGAGCTAAATAAGGAAAGTCATGTTTGAAATTTCGTATTAGATATATATATATATATGCGTGGGAAAGTGATTAAAGGTTAAGAATTTGTGTTATTTAAGACTAGATGAAGTAAAGTTAAGACTAATAATAAGAAAGGGACAAGCATATATCCTCTTGAGAAATGGATGAATCTTGACGATTTTAAATGAATGGGGGACTTGTAACCCAAAAGGGAAATCTCATGCTGATAAAACTAATTGAATTAATTTCATTAACTAGTAAATAAGTTAGAAAGAAAATAAATAGAAGTTAACAAGGATAAGAAAATTGAGTTATATATGTGAATTGAGAAATAGAAAGTAATTATATGTTAAGTAGAATTTTATATAATGTCGTAAGAAATGATAAAGATCAAAGGAAATGAAACAGTAAAGGATCTATGTTGCTACTTAGCCGATGAGTGGAGCTTTTCTCTTCTTTTCTTCCTAAATGAGAATATATTATACTTTGAATCCACATAAACTTGCAAATGCTTATGATAATGAATGTATTTCCCTGAAATTTCTAAAGTTGATATTTCTTAGAAAAGTTATGTAAATTTTCTTTAGAAAAGCTTATGTGGAGTTAAATACAAACATGATACCCATGATTTCAGAAAAAGTGTTGAAAATGAAATGTGATTTATGATGCTTCATGATTTTTTAAAGAAATATTGATTGAAACATGATTTATGGTGCATGAAAACCCCCAAATATATATCCAATATTATGATATGCAGTCTACGGGCGAAAACGCCTATATGACTCAAGCTGACTATATGATACGCCCCTCAGGCGAAGGGGCCTATGTGCTAGTTATGGCTCAAGCTGTTTAATTGTGCCAACCAGGGCGAAGGGGTCATAAGATACCTATGGTCCAAGCTAGTTACTACCCGCGTATGACTTAATATCATGATCATGTGATGTTGGATATTCTTTGGGAAAGTTTTTATGATGATTATGAAGAGAAATGATGTTTTCTAACATGTGATGATTTCATAGAGGTTGATGTTATGCTATATTTATATTTAAAGTCATGAAATTCCTAAATGAGTTTTAACATTTTGTTTAAGATGTTGCAAAAGTTATATTTCAACTTCCAAAAATATGTTTACTCATAAAAACTTCATTCACTGGACTTATTATCTCACAAATTTTCCAAATGATTTTTTCCCAGACAGCAATTAGAGTTTGGACAACACGTTATGGTCGAGCTTGCTATTTCAAGATTTCAAACCACTATATAGGAATTGTTCTTGGTTTGTGGATATCATGAATGATAGACTTTGATAGGATTGAACTTATTAATATATATTGAGTCTTCTCATGTGAATCATACTCAATTTAGTATATTTCTCCAATTATGAGGTGGTATTACTTATAGTGAAAGATTAGTAGATTGTGATGTGTTAACGTGTTGGTATTGGTGTTGGGGAGTATACGTGTTGGGTTTTGTTAATAAAACAAGGGAGATGTTGTCAAAATTTTCTAGGATCATTAGTATGTGTACGAGCCTTGACTGTAAATTCTAGCTTTTAGTTGGAATTTATCGTCGGCGCACGTCACACTTTTAATAAGTTAGAGGTACTAGGCGTAAAGCGTGTCAGTTACCTTTGTCACATTTAGGCCCCTATTGCTATGATTTAATATTTAATATCTTAGTCTCTGCATATTGATTTGCATCACCCGGACTTTGTAATTAATTTGTGCTCATTTGATCCAAAATCTCCAAAATTGACTTACTCTTGGATTTTAACGTATAATTTACCAAGTTAAATATAAATACGAACTTTTAACCACGATATCACATAATTAATAACACATATAAGGGACGTAAACATCACAAATAACTACCTATCAATGTCTGGTGGGATATCATTTTTAATATAATCAGTTTTCACTTGATAATGAACATTTTAAAATAGCTAAGAAAACATGAAATACTGCAATTTAAAATTTTCGTTTGTGAATTTCTCCTTCACTCATATAAAACTAAACAATGACAATTTGAAAGAAAAGCAACAACAAAATCATATTGAAAAACTAGCCCTTTTTATAAAAGGCCAACAATTGTGACTTTTTTGTAAATTAAGAGAGCATGCTCCTTGACCTTTTTTAGTTTATGAATTTTTTTTTTCCAAAAATTAAGTCACAGTATTGATTATAAGTTAATAGGCAAACACTTTTATCATAGAAAACTTGAAATTAACACATGAATGCAATGTCACATTCTCTGATTTTATTGTTTAATTTCATTTGAATTTATCAACTTTGGACATTTTATGGGTAAAAGAGTCACATTTATACATATCAAGCAACCCAACAAGTAAACAAACACAGGAAAGAAGAATTTTCCATTGAATTAATTATTAAAATGCTAAAAAGTAATAGCATTTTTTTGTTACATTGGAGATATAAGGGAAGGGAGGGAATATTAAAAAGGGGCATGTATGACTCAAACTCAAAACCTCTTACCTAAAACATGAGAAACCTAACCACTGTAATACTTGTTTGAATCACAAAATAAAAAAAAAAAGTAATGGCATTTAATTTAATTGAATTTACTTAGAAAATTTAATATTTATTGTATTTCAATTTGACAGGAAATGAACTTTAATTAAAATTAACCAAGTTAGATCAGGTTATAAATCATACCACTTTCTGCCACATTACGAAATTAATTTCATAAGCAACGAATCATAGATTCTAGATCAAAACTCTTATAAATATTACTTTTAGGCTCGAATGACCTAATTTAAAAATATTGGGATGTTCAAAAAAGTATATATAAAAAAAATTTTATTAAATATTTATGATTTTACGAGTGATATATTTATAATTTAATCTTAGCTGTTAATTCTTATTAGAGTGGATATTGAAATCTTTAATTGGCACCGGTATTGCATATTTTTCGATTTCAAATTAAAATCATAATTACAAAAAATGAATAATAAACGACTCAGGAGCATTATATTTGGTCTTCAACCGAGTTTTGACTATTAAATTTTCATTGTATGTATCATAGTTAGTTTCATTTATTTTCTCAATAATTTATACCTCTACAGTATAATTAGTATAATAATAAAATAAAAAACTTTACGCTTTCACTCAAAGCTACAATTTATTTATTTATTATTTATGTCATTATCACTTTTTTTAAATAAATTTATGTCATTATCTTAATCAATTGAATAATAGAAAAATAAATGAATAGTAATAATAAATAAATGAGTAGGTAGTTTCCGTCCAAAAAAACTTTTGACTAGCTAGTAAATTTTTGACCAGTGTAAGTAATGAAGCGTGCAGTTCGTGCTTTTCCGTCAACGGAAAAAACCTATTTTCATAATTAAATGCATTTGCAGCCGCAGCCGCAACCGCAAAAACAAATTTATAAAAGAAAGAAAGCGTAAAGTAGCATCACAAATGGATACCTAGCTTTTATTTTTATTATTTTTTGTTATTTTTTTAGAATTTTTTTATTTAAAAAGTAAAGACAAAAATATTATAAAGGGTATTATGAGTGAATTTATAAAAAGTTAAGGACCTACAGTCAATCCTCTCATGCCTTCTTCTTCTTCTTCTTCCACTTAGCTGTCTCAGTGGCGGGGGATTTTTTAACCGAGACTCGCTTTATCGTACTCAGCCGACTATTACCTTTGCAACCACAACATAGGATGTTGACGATGGCACTGTTGAAGCTTGAAGGAGGGAAAAAAATTACAGTGCATGGTGGTTGGTGGTTTCCAGGCATTTTCAAAATTTTGGTGACGGACATTCTCAAGAATTCCGAGCTATATCATCCTTTCCGAGCTAAATATATCATCCCAATTTAAAAATATTGGGATGTTCAAAAAAGTATATATAAAAAAAATTTTATTAAATATTTATGATTTTACGAGTGATATATTTATAATTTAATCTTAGCTGTTAATTCTTATTAGAGTGGATATTGAAATCTTTAATTGGCACCGGTATTGCATATTTTTCGATTTCAAATTAAAATCATAATTACAAAAAATGAATAATAAACGACTCAGGAGCATTATATTTGGTCTTCAACCGAGTTTTGACTATTAAATTTTCATTGTATGTATCATAGTTAGTTTCATTTATTTTCTCAATAATTTATACCTCTACAGTATAATTAGTATAATAATAAAATAAAAAACTTTACGCTTTCACTCAAAGCTACAATTTATTTATTTATTATTTATGTCATTATCACTTTTTTTAAATAAATTTATGTCATTATCTTAATCAATTGAATAATAGAAAAATAAATGAATAGTAATAATAAATAAATGAGTAGGTAGTTTCCGTCCAAA
>CAVNYN010207305.1:0-38812 GCA_963692815.1 Nyctanthes arbor-tristis | reverse complement strand
CCCATTTCGCTGCCATTTCTGGCAGCAAAATGGGGGGATTCACCCCCCCTTTTTGGCCTCCGGAATGAACCATTCCGGCGCCCGGTAATACTGTCGGCGGCAAGGGAGACGTGGGGTGGGGTGAGGTGGGGTTTTTTATTATTTTTAAATATTTTTAAAAAAAGTTTAAAATATTTATGGGGGGTATAATCATCTTTTTTCATAAAAATTTGACGGAATAGTAGCAATATGGATGATTTGTGTGTATTTTTGAAAGGTTGAGGTCTGTAGTGTGTCTTAAAAAATGTTGGGGACGAAACATGTTCTTAACCTAAAGGTTGGGGACGATTTGCGAAATTAACCCTTTAAAAAATCAGAAAACACGGTTTCCCACTCCCACCCCCTCGCTTTGGAAAAAAAAAACCCGGACTCTGAGTTCGGCTTTCCCTTGAAATCGACGACCACCGCTCCCTCGGCGACTCCGGCGCCCCTAAACCCGCACAGTTACCCCACCCACAACGTTATTTGGCGTCGGGAAAACCCCCTATCAAACCGCCACCCCCTGTTCTATGCACTCACATCAAACCGTCACCGGCCTGTTTGTTGGCAATTACTGTGTTTGAATTTTGGCTCTTTGGGGATGTGATTGAAAACGGAATTCCTTTTAGATGGTAAACTAAAATGGTTTTTAGTATCCATCTTTGAGACTGTGACATCATCATCATTCCCAATTTGCAGGTGCACGTTGAATGATTTTGTTTTTGTCATGTATAACTTGAAGCTAAGAGAATCACAATTTGCAAAAATCGAAGATCGATCAGCAATTTGGTGTTGGTTTCGATGATATGTCTTCTGATGATAAATGGAGAGTAGAAAAGGAGGATCCTGTGTTTTTCCAACCTGGAAGATGGTTAGATGCTTGTGATGAAATATATTTTTCCAGTCCTTCTGCAAGCCTGATTGTATAAGCATTGCTGAGACATTGAAAGAAAACAATGCACTTGATCCCAATCTCATTTACATTGGCTATGGATTCATGATACCAACAATGCAGTTGTGAATATTGCACAAAAATATTGAGTTTTCAGCTGGGTAATTGACGCAAAAAGGCCCTAACGTTTGATGTTATTGTGCAAAAGGACCCTATTGTTTTCACTTTGGCAAATTAGACATCAACCTATCACTGTTCATGCAGAAAAAGACCCTGTCGTTTTTGTCTTAGCAAATTAGACCCTAACCTATCACTTTTCATGTGGCAAAGGACCATCTGTCTCTTTCGGTCAAAACTCTCGTTAACTCGTGTATATTATTCCATACTCAGTAACTTGACAATGATATTTATATCTTTTAAAAATTACAATATATTTTTTCACCTCTAATAATAACATATCTAATTATTATTGTTATTATTTATTATTAAAATTATCATCTTTTGATATATTAAAACTCAGTACTGATTTACCATTAGATATTTAGTCGTATTAGGAAATAATATGACGTGTCAAATAGTATAAATTTAACATACCACATAAACGTCTGGCGGCATATTTGAGGTTCATTTATGTTAATTTTTATAAATCATGGAGTTCAAATATGAAAATAATATGCTACCAGACGTTTATATGGTGTGTTAGATATGTACTATTTGACACGCCATATCATATCTTAATACGGCTAAATATCTAACGGTAAATCAGCACTGAGTTTTAATATATCAAAAGATGATAGTGATAACAATAATAATTAGATATGCTATTATAAGAGGCGGAAAAAATATATTGTAATTTTTAAAAGATATAAATATCATTGTCAAGCTACTGGATGTGGAAGAATATGCACGAGTTAACGGGAGTTTCGACCGAAAGAGACGGAGAGTCCTTTGCCGCATGAATAATGATGGGTTAGGGTCTAATTTGCCAAGACAAAAACGATACGGTTCTTTTCCACATGAACAGTGATAGGTTGATGTATAATTTGTCAAAGTAAAAACGATAAGGTCCTTTTGCACAATAACCTCAAACTTTAAGGTCCTTTTGCACCAATTACCCGTTTTCAGCTAGTCCCAACACAAATAGAAGCGTATCAGTTTTTATAATGTTGGTAGTCTTCTATGGCCAGTCACTTCAACAGTCTTCTATTGTGTCCTTGGGGGTTTAGGGGTGCCGGTTTCAACTCCGGCGCCGACGGAGGGAGCGGTCGTCTTCGATTTCCCGCTGGCGGGAGCCGAGGTGGGGGTTTGGTTTTTTTTTTTTTTTTTTTTTTTTTCTCCAAGGCGAGGGGAGGGAGTGTGGGTGGGGAAACTATGTTTTTTGATTTTTTACAAGACTTGGGGGGCTCCACATTTTTCCGTGACACTGTCCACATGTGTAGGAGGGCACATTAAAGGGAACTAACTTCGGCTCCTTAGAAAAATTGACATATCTCCCTCTTATGTGTATTTTAAAAAATTAAAAAATATTCATCTTTACATTTTTCACAATTGTTATTTATTTCCCAATTTAGAAGGGGAAAAATCAATTTTGAAATATTCTTTCTCCATCATTATTTTTCCCATAGAGTACTTTTGACTCCAAAATAGAGATAGCACATGGCATAATTTTTTTCGGCACATCACATCACTTTTATATTAACACTAATCACGTAAGATACATGTTAATTTTGTCACTCTTTTTATCTATTTTTTTATCCAACTAGAATTAGTCATAAATTAAACTTATTGATGAGTTTTTAAATAAAATTTTATTAAATTTTATTAATTTTTAGTTTTGCAAGCAAAATATTAATATTTTGAGGGTTGTTGAGCGAACGGATTTTTTTAAAAAATTTGTGGGTCCGCAGAATTTTTGTTGTGGGGGCGGGGGGTTCTGGGTGAATTTTCGTCACAATTTTGTGGGGAGGGTGGGGGAAATGGGGTCAACTTTTATCCGTGTCATCTTTCGTCTAAGGGATTGTACTCCATTATATGGTGTGTCCTTAAAACACCACAGAAAATCCGCATTTTTGCTTGACTAGTTGATTGGTTAGACCATTAAGCCACTTTTACAACGATCATATTTGAATTAAATTCAATATGTTCTTAGGTTCAATGATGATGATGACGACGATAATTAAAAGTTATTTAATTTTAAATAACTTCTTTATTAGTAATTTACTCTTAATAATTAGATAAATTCTAATTGGAAACATTTTTGCATAATTTTTAGATCTCCTTATTTAACCATTTATGGTTTGGGCAGTTAGAATGTTCAACCGACAGTTTCAAAGTAAAACCATCAACAGCATAAGTACGCACTTGATTTGAAAATGGGAAAAGGTATAGTGTCGACAATTTTTTTAAAAATCAAACTTAATTTTTACTTATAGACGTAAATTGAGAATTAAGATGTACCCCAACTATTTTCAGTTCTACTAGGAAAAACTAGGAAGATTACTTTCCATATCTCAAGTCTGCATTGCTCATTGCAACGAAAACTTCTTTCAAATACACTCTTCAATTCCAGGATCATGAATGGTGATATCAAGTTATAATTTCAATTGAGGAACAACTTAAAAAGAAATTGAAAAATGAATGAAAGGCAAGCCAACTTGTACTGACTTCAAGTGTTCAACTTGAACACTACACCTCCACCACACATTGAAAACTTCTGTCTCTTTAAAAGATTTAAGACCAATGTAATAAATTTTCCTCCTCTAAAGGTAGAATAACTTAACATCAAATTTCAGCAAAATGCAGAGGCAGCCTACTGAGAGCTATAATCCAAATAAATCGCCTGTATACAACGTGAATCCTGTAATATTTTTCTAGTCTCAAAATTAACAACAAAATCATTTCTCAAACATCAATTTTGTGGAAATGTCAAACTTCTACAACTTGAAGCTATATGCTCTTCACTTTTAAATGAACAACTCAAAAAGAGAGCGTAAGGTCAATTCACTATAACAGCATGGATCTTCTTATCATAAAGAGGTTGAACACTTATAATTCAAGTTGCAATAATGACAACTGAGTTCGTTTATCCAAATGCAATCCAGCCATCTGAGCATCCCTACAAACTTCTTTACACTTAGCAAACCTTCCAAAAACCATGTATACTTTAATTAACTCCCTGTAAATGTCAACAGTTGGAGAGAAACCAGCCTCCTTAAGTTTAGAAAAATATCTTGTGGCCCTTGAGAGATCATTCAAGGCAACAAAGAGCTTTATTACCACACGATAAGCTGGAAGATCAAACAGACAGTTTGAAGCTTCCATTTCCCAGACAATATCCATTGCTTCCTTGTATCTTTTCTCAGTATACCGACTATGAATCATAGTGGTGTACATGACTACACTTGGAACTCCACGAAACTTCTTGAACCAATCATATAATGCCTCTACAGTATCAAAGTTCCCAAGCTTTATGCAAATTTTCATTATAGCTGTACAGTCCTGTTGATTTAAGTTAAGATCCTCTCTTTTAGCAAGCTCCTCCAACAAGGGTAATACAAACATTCGTTTATCAGGATTTTTCCCAAGTTCTAGTATTAGCTTCGCATAAACACCAGCATCCAACACTCTTTTACCATCCACAGCAGCTGAAATAAGCTTCCAAGCAAGTTTCAAATTCCCCCCTTTAGTGAAACCCCTGACCACTGCCTCGTACACACCTTGGCTGGCCAAACCAATGAACTTATCCAAGTCAAAAGGCATTTTCAAGTCATGTGCCCTTGCCAATACCTCAATAGTTGAAGCAAGAGTGCGATCATCTGGGAGCAAATGGGGTTGGTTCTGTGCCCAACAGAAAACATGTAGAGCTCTCTCAGGAAGACCCATGTGGCCTAACTCACGGATTGTTATTGACAAGGACCCTTTGCGCAGAAACCGTGCCCAATGGTTGAGAACCACAGATACATTGTCCTCAAAAGGAAGACTTTTAATTTCCCTAGCCAGGCCACTCAAGAAAGTTGGATTCTTGTATATGTGACTTGATATTTGTTGCCTCCCAAAGGATGTACGATCAATCCTCTGGAGTTTCTTGGATGTGGGGAGTCCCAGAGGTCGAAGCTTGTGAGGAAGAGGTAGTGGCAGAGGCCTTTCCCTGTTCAGTTTCCCAAGTTTCTGAGGAACTCTTCCTCTGAAAAGAGAAGAAATGGCTTCAATCTCATCCAACTCCCAGATCACATTTACATCATTGATGTCATTATCATTACTTCTTTCTCCATATTCAACTGCTAACAATTCAGATTCAGATTGAGGGGCTTTCTGTGGAACGAATTCTTCAACATCATGAAGTCTAGGGTGAAAGTCAGGAGGAAGTTTAGCTCGACGCGGATACCGAAGGTTCTTAGGAAGTTCCAATTTTCTACTTTGAGGTCTTCTGCTATCAGCGCCTACTGCTGATATTGTTCCGCAGGAAACTTTAGTCTGACATTCAAAGATTGGACATGGATACTGGGAATACAAAAAGCTCCCCATCCATCAATGTTCAGCGGCGGAGCTAGACCTTTTTAAATGGGTATGCACAATAAAAATTTAAGAAACATGTGTGTGCAACACATTTTACTGACAAAGCATCTAGCAAGCAATAGGTAGAAAAGAAAGCAACATCGCAACACAACACTTTCCCATTTCCACTGTTAATAGCAAAACATAGTTACAAAATTGTAGGACCTTTTTACAAATGTGCCCAAAGCGGTTCCATAGTTTCATGACGTTGTAAAATTACATCGTTAACCATAGTTTCAAAAACATCTTTCTCAATATACACAATCAAAGTATCATTCAACCATAGAATGATAGTGGCAAAGAGATTCAATTAATTTAAATTAAAAAAAAATGGAAAGAAGGTATAGAGGCAGAGACACAGAGTGGGTGGGTGGCAAGATTAGATAGAAATTTTCACAATAAAGAGATTTAGTGATTTAGTCCATAAATCGATAATGATCCTGGCAGGCGTGTGCTTTCTAAGGCCTGAGGCGAGCTCAAAAAATAGGCCCCCAACATAGCGACAAATAATTACCTTTTATCACGAAACAAAACATATAGAGTGAAAGATACATATATTGAACATAAAATTTAAAAAGCAAAAAAAAAAAAAAAAAACACCGAAAAAAATAAAAAATAATATATTCTAAAAGATTGCTATATTATCACCTAGACACATTACAATATCCCAAAAAGTCATCTAAACACTGCACGTCTTGCACTTTTAGAGGCAACAATACTAATCAAAGGTCCCCCACCTATATTTGTATCAAAGCTATTTCCTTTTCTTTCCTTTTCCTTTTCTGATATCCGGATTCATATTTCGGAGGCACGACGTATAACTATTTCTAATTCAATTGTCCTACAAGTACCAATAAATAAATATAATTAAGCAAAACCAAAGATGACTGTAACTATAAGTAACAATATATTTAAGTCCATAAGTTCATATCACTCAATTCATAACTCTCAAGGTGCAAGTGGATTCAGACGAATAGATCCCAATCGTAAAATATGAAAAACACAACCCAAATATAATTCTAGACAGAGGATATGTTCAATAAGCTGCACTTCAGTGCTGTAGTGGTTGGATTGAAGTGGAGAAAATAGTTAAAATATTCCAGCAAATGAAAAATTCATAATAATTCAGTACCTATGTTCTTGACCAAATATCATCGAATAATTCATAAGTTTGCGATGTAAAAATTCCAGCAATGTACGCCTTCTCATACTTATCTTTTTTATTTAAAAGATTGGATTCCTTTATGCATAAGTCCTAATTCATCATGTATGCCTAATTCCTCTTGAAAAAGAGGCTAATTCATATAAAAGATAAATAGACTATTTCGAAAAAGCACAAAGCAAGTAAATGTGATCTCATAAGCAATTTCCAAACGCCAATTGGGAATTAGGAACTTAGGAATTAGGGTTAGCTTACCTGAGGCTTTGGCTGCTGTGCTGCTTGAGTGACTGCCGACCAGCGACCAAATGGGAGACTCGACCGACTAAACGACGACGTGTGGCAGATCGACCGGCCGGCGACTGAGAGCCGTACGAATTCGAGGTTTTTTTTTTCGAGTCCTAATCCCTCAGACCTTTAAGGTTGTCTAATTTGTTTTGTTTTGTTTTGTTTTTATTTATATATATAATATAATATTAATATATATATATTTTGAAAAGATATATTTTTATTTTATTTTTAATTTAACGTTGTCTGATTTTCTTTATTTTTTATTTTTTCTGTTTTTATTTTTCTATATCATTTTTCTTTAATTAAACCCGTTTGTTTGTTTGGGATTGGTAGGCCGATTTTAGTGTCTATTTTTGGGCCCTTTCTTATTTTTCTTTATGTTTCTTTTTCTTTTTTCAATTATTTCTTTTTGTCCTTTTTTTTTATTTTTCATGTTCCACCGACCATGTTTCTCAACATTTCACATAGTTTGTAATTTTTTGCAATAATTTTTTTAACAAAATGTGCTACATGTTAAATAATTTATATTATAGGTGTAATAATATTAACTAAGCAAATAACAATATATGTTATTTGAGTTACAAGGTTGGTCACGTATATAATAAGGCTTGTTACATGCGTAGCAAATTATGTTTTGTGTAAACAATCTATATTATTAAATAATATGTGTTATTAGTGTAACAATGTTTGATATATGTGACAATGTGTGTTATGCGTGTTACAAGTTTTGTTGTGTAAGGAACAAGTTATAATATATGGGTAACAAGTTATGTTACATGTACATCAAGTTATATTATTTATGTAACAATCTATGCTGTTAAATAATTTGTGTTATGAGCGTCTCAGTGTGTGTTATTTGTTTATCAATATATGTTATGTCAGTTATATGGTTCGTTACATCTGTAACAAGCTATATTATGTATGTAACTGTTTATGCTAGTTTAACAAAATTTGTTGTGTATAATAAGTTATATTATGTGCGAAATAAGACGTGTCATGTGTACAACAACCTAATGTTACATATTAACAATTTATGTTATGTGAGTTAAAAAATTGTAACATACTCCAGTTCTCAACTTTTTTTTTTTGGTTAATTTTTCAATGTTATGTGTAATAATGTTCGCTATGTGTGTAACAGAAATAATTATTACTTGTGTAACAACGTCTGCTATGCTTGTAACACTTTATATTATACGAATTACATTGTGTAACACACAATGTTACATGAATTTAAGATATTGTAACGTCCTTTATTTTATGAATTAAAATGAATAACAATTTGTATTTCACGAATTTAAAAGAAAAGGAAAAGAAAAAAATGTGAAAAGAAGAAAGAGAGGAGAGAAAAAACATTCCAGCTAAGAAGCCTTATCTATCTCCTTATTGAGAGCCTTTAACGAATACGTGGTGAAAATCTAATAAAAATGACCCCCCTATTAGGGGCCTCTTTTGTTATATTTTCGCCACATAAGCGATCTATCTCCTCATTAGGAGCCTTATCTATCTCCTTAGCAAATTTCGAGAAAAGAAAGAAAGAAGGGAAATAAGAAAAGAAACAATAAAGGCAAAAAAAAAAAAAGAAATAGAAAAGTAGATATAAGAAAATAGATTAAAACAAGTTCCGGCTAGCAGTGGGTAGGGGTTTAGAGGGGAATAGGGGGTGAAGGTATTAAAAAAATATTTCTTAAAAAGAAAAAAATAAAAATGTTAAAAAAAATACCATATCTGTATCATAATATATTACAAAATATTTTTTAAATTTGTAAAATTTAACAAGTATATATATGATTTTCCTAAAATCTAAGGTAAATGTAAAATTATCCAAAAAAGAGCGAAGGCCTCACTCGCCTCTTCAAAGGGCCGACCTTGACCTAATCATTAATGATTCAAATTTGAAGTTATCATCCAAAGAAAATTTGGGAGGTACTCAATTAGAACCATTTGTAAATATAGACCCAGGGTCTGACACAGTAGCAAAAATAGGTATATTTCCTTATTTTTGTAAATTATTATATTTTGTCACTAATTTTCAAAAATAAATTTATTACTAACAGTTTAATCTCTTTTTTTTTTTTTTTTTTTGATACATTAACAATTCAATTTTGACTGTGATGAATTTTTCTATCATTAATTGTGACCAATTTTAATAATAAAAGATAATAATAATAATAACATTTTTAAACAACTAGAGTAACACAGCGTAGTAACAAACTTCATTCTGTTGAAAAAACAGGCATTTTAGGCATAACTTTGAGTGATATCCAATTCTTAAATTTGAGATATAAATTAGGATTTGTGTTGATCTTGTCGAGAGCTTTAAAAACATATGTTTATTTGCCCAAAATAGTAATCGAGTGAATGAGAAATTAAGTCTCAAAGTTTGCCATAAGAAAATGAGTTTTAAGTGTTGGCAAAAATGTGTTCCACATTGGAAAGGTTGTAATCCAATGACTTAGTTATGTTTACACATTTGTAATATGTAAATTTTGTAGCTAAGAGGCTCTCTCTTGCGCGAGCCCCCGCAAAGGGTGCAAATCACGAATCAGAAATACACTTCGGACCATGAACTTGTGTACGAGCGCGATTTGCGTACATGAACGTCGGAAATGGGTGCCTAATCTGACCGAGTTTTGCTAAAATAAGCTATGAAATTTTAACACTTAAACCATGTACTAAACTGTAATGACTTTGAAACAAACAGATTTTTCCACAATTTCTTACCATGCACTTTCTTATCGTGATACTACTCGGGCACGTTTTCAGTTCGCCTAAGTAGGAAATTCGTTGCTCTGTACCAGCAATTTTTCCTCCAAGTTTCGACCGTTGTATCCTGGGAAATGAACATCGAGCGTATTAGGAACGAATCTCTTTTAAAGAAACTGTGTTAAACACATGCCTCTTTCTGTTAACGTTCTACCTTCTATTTCTAACACATTCACCACCCCTTTGTCACCGCCCGTCACACCATCGCATATTTATTTCACCACACATTTCCAAAAAGCTCATGACAGACATCCATATACTGAAAATGAACACATTTCCCACTTTCCATAAGAGCATTGCGCCCGTGCTAAAATAAACACAGGCACAGTGAGGTAGGCCCAACTATATGCGAGGCCACTCCCATGAGAGGTGTTCGTTCTTGCACAGTGACGTGAAAAAAATTATAAGTATCAATGGTTGCAGTAGCTTGTGCCCCTACCATAATAATTCACTTTCATTTAAGTGCAAAACCACAAACCCCACGCCAATTCAAGCTCAAGTCACAATACTGAACCCCGGAAGGAAGCGATAACATGCCATCAATGGGATAAAGGGTCGTCCCACTTAAGTTTCTCTTGACAGATAAAACTAATCCCTGGAAACTTATAAAATTGTTACATATTTGATCTGCCTATTCAGACATCTCTATCTTGACAATAGGGCAGCGTTCCAATGGATTGCAGTGTTAAAGAATCCATGCAGAAAAAGATAGTTTCATAGAATTCCAATTCAGGCGATGGGCACCAAATCGAACGTTTTCCAACATATTAAATCCAGATAACTTGAGTAGCTTGAGCTTTCAAGATTTAAGTGACGATTCAAATATTGATTTCAGCTTGTTTAGTAATCTTGCCCAAGATTCCTTTGATTGACTTGCACAAACATCAGATCTTATGTTTCTCAGATCTCATATGCATAACAAGCACAAATGTAGCAAACGATCACATGAATAATAATAGGAAAAAAAAAATAGAAAAGAATATTAGTATAGTCGACAAGGTCAAGGGCTGGTATGTGAATTATCTATTGCAACCAACAGAAGTCAAAAAGTTCTAGTAAAATAATTTTCAATAGCATTTGAAGAAACAGAAAAAAAGGATTGACATTTAGCAGGGATCATTCCTATACAAGCAACATACTACTAGGTTATGTTCACAGCGAACAAAAACTGATTTTAAGTCTCCAAGATATTTCAGCAAGAGGTAAACTCGCTCAACAATTTATGACGTGGCGACAGTAAAACTATTCTTAGAGAAATCATGGAAAAAGTGAGAAAGCAAGATCTACGTTGAATTTACCAGGAAATATGAATAGAACCAGTGTGACAAGTTCCTGAGGATCCATTAGAGGATAGCGTTTCTTACCTAGAGCTTGAAAACCAAGAAGAACAAATCGCAGTTAAAAACATTAATATCAAACCATAGTTCACCAAGCTATCTAATTCCTTCATTTCCATCCCACCCAGAATTGTATTCCACATGTGTGTCATAGGACAAGTAGTATGCTCATCCTGTTGCCATTTGTTCCATTGTTAGTTTTCACATTCAAAGAACTGAGAAAAAGGATGACGAAAAAAAAAAAAAATTGAGTATTGAGTAAAAATCACCGTTGGGTTTGTGTCGGTCGATACTTCTGGAACATTCGAACTTCGACTTCTCTGTTTGATTCCATCTGACTGATCCAGGGGAATTTCAATTTTAGATTTAGTGAATTTGCCCGGGAAGCCATGGTAAGCTGAATCAGTGTGGATTGTTTCCATCACTGAACCAAAGAAGTTGGTCACTGGTACCTAATGGGCAGTGCAGATGAGTTAGAAGACTAAATGTCAAAGATAAAGAGCTTATTCTAGGGAGCTTTATAAAATCAAAAGTACATGAACAAGTCAAACTTTAATACCAACTACATATTCTTCATAAAAAACAAAACTTCACATTTTCCAATATTTTCTTTTTACATCCTCACCCAGACATTCTCCCAAAATCAACTTCCCATAAATCAAATCTAAATAAAGAGCCTTAGGAGAACAAGCTCAAAGTGGCTACTCATCAACTCCCAACAATTAAATTGATTAGAATAGAAGTCACTCATTCACACATTGAATTTTAGTAATATGAAATAAAATAAAATAAAATAAAATAAAATGTAAATCTTCGCTGTTGATTCAAAGTTTTCTGCAGAACTTTTCATTTGAACTAGCAAGCTTTACATCATAAGTATGGAAAAGCCATTTATTTACATGGTGGCAAAGCAATATAGGCAAGAAGAGAACAAAATAACCAGTATCACTCTCAAGACTCCATTAATAAATATTGCTAAACAACAGAATAGGAGACCAAAGGTTTTAGCAAAACTGAAGTCAAAATAAATGAGGGATCTGAACTTTATATACCTCCTCCAACCGCCGGCCGTAAAGATCTGTTCGATAATATGCAGTTGACATCAACAAATTTGGGTTATAGGAATTGAAAAGGCTGCAAAACAAAGGTGAGATTTCATAAATCACAATCTAAAAGATCAAGGTTATAAACTGGCTGAAGAGATAACCACCACCACCACCATGTAAAGCTGCCCCTATGCCAGATAAAATTAAGAATAAGTGAATATTTTTACGGTGTGGTCATTTTTTCCATGAGGATAATTCTTGACCATGAGTAGGAAGGGAGAGAATATTAAATGTATTAAGATTTTTCATCATTAAATTGAGCTCAAATTGAGAGATCGGAAGAGCACACGTGGAAAAATAACAACAATTTTATGGATAAATACTTGTATACATCAAATTAGATTTTTACCTACCTGCTCAATGAGGCATTGTCATACATATTTAGCCTCTCAAAGAAAGTGAGGGTATAAAATGTGAATCGATCTACTACAGATACACCAACCTGTATCAAAGAAATGGACAACATAGCATAATAACCCAAAACTTTTGAACTGGAGGAGTTAAAGAAAATACAAAAATCTGCAAAGCTACTAATCACCACTTACATCTGAGTCCAAGTGATGAGAATATGAATTCTCTCCTTTCATGCTACTTCCAATAGCCAAAACACCAGGTGAGTGAAGCTGCAAGGCAAGCAGACACCATTTCACATTCAAGAACTACTGAAAGGAAATATCCATGTTGGTATGAAAATACGAACGGCAGTGTTGCCAACATAGAGAAACCGTTATGCAAGAAAGTATCATAGAAAAAGCAGTGGGATGAGAGGGAGGGAGGGAGGGATATCCATGCTGGTAAGAAGATATGAATGGCAGTATTGCCAACATAGAGAAACCATTATGCAAGAAAATACCATACAAAGAGCAGTTAGATGGGGGGGAGGGGGGGAGAGGGACCCTTACAGCAATATAAAAGATGAGAAAATGAAGGGAAAGGTTTGGCACCTGAGAAAAAAAAGTGGCAGCTTGGCAAGTATCTACCATTATCAGGAGCTCCTTAAATCTGATAAAGAAACATGATCAAGAACACAATATTAGATGGCGAACAGTTCAAGTTGGATTTACTGACGAATGCTTAGAGTGTAAGATACACACATATAAAAGAATCTTGCTTTAGTTCTCTTTCATTTCAGCTCTTCTTCAGGGAAAGAAGATGGGAAATGAGATAGATTCATATAAACAAGAATAGAACGAAAAAGATTCAGAAAATTTGGAGATTAGAGACTCAGGAGTAATGAAGAATCAGAGAACAGAAACAATGAGACAATAAAGGGCCTCAACGATTTCAAGTTCTCTATACTTTATTAACTTAGAACTGATACCAAAATAACAATGTAAAATGACTAACCAACCCCTATTCTTATCCGAATCTTCAATATTTCCTATCTTCTAATCTCTGAATCTATTTCCTTATCTTCTTCTTTATATGAATCTATTTCATTTCCCTTCTTCTTTTTCTGTCCTCTGTCCGTCGTCTTTCATTCCCTATTCTGTTTGATGTTCTGTGTTCTTCTGCTTTCAGTTTCTAATGTTTTTCTCCTCGTTTCCTTATAGTAAATTTGGTGCCTGAAGTTAACGAAATTTCAATTTTCAGATATAATTTCCTGCTCTGAGCTACGAGGCTTCCTTACATCTCATAGTTGCTTGATTGCAGTCATTGTACTTTAAAAGTTTGCTTTATTATTAGTTAAAGCTGAGTTTTTGAGATGGTTATTGTTAAGCTTGAGCTCCAAGCATCAGTTGTGATCTGGGCAGATTGGACAATTGGAGCAAGGCTAATGAGAAGCAATCAAGGATATTACTCTGCTTCCCAGGGCAGCAGATGATCTGTGAAGCTCCTCTGTGAAAGGAAGGAGACAGTAGATGGGTTCATGGATGATCTGTATACCAAGTTTGCCAACATGTTAAAGCTTGATTTACTGGTGTCTATGGTGACTCACTTGGGTAGGGAAATCAGAATTGAACCTACTGAAGTGGATCTCTTAAAGAAAGCCGATTTCAGGAGGATTATGCAATGGAATCCAATGGCACTAAATGGATCTCATAAATTTGGAAGAGCAGAGCCTAAGGAATTTTTATGAAATGTAATGGAATTTTTTTTAGGATTCATGAAAAACTAATGATCAGAAAGTTAGGCTTGCTAAGGAGCACCTAATAGGGAAGGCATACATCTAGTATCAAGGGTTCATATTTAGTAACAATGTATCTAGCTGGGAGTTGATTAGTACTGAACTGTGAAAAAGATTTACAGATTTGCCGCTGAAAATGAGAATAATATAGAACAGAGAGGGTCTAAAATTGTTACGGAAAATTATAAAAGGAAAGAAAAGAAATAAGGAAAACCTAACTCGAATGAAAAATGAAAATAGGGAATAAAATCTGTCCTTAATACTAATTTACTCTGATTAATTAATTTAATTTAGTCCCTTCAAGTTGATGCATTTGGCCATGGTTAACTTCCATCATGGTGTAGTGTAACAAACTTCTTGAACTCTAATGCAACTTCAGGTAGTCTAGTCCACTCCGAGACAACAGGTCCAATCTTCACCTTGATTTGATGTCCTCCATGCGGGGTAACATCGGAAAATTGAATGCCAACTCTAAATTCATAGTTAGTTAAAAGGCATCATATGCCTAGCATAAATGAGAATCCTCTTATCCTCGCATACTTGTTTACAATTGGGAAACCATGAACTGTGGATACGCATAGAGCACTCAATACAACTGACTAAATGAGAATGAAGGGTCATAAGTATCTAATAAAGGTCACTGATAGTATGTGAGAGTCACATAAAGTTGTACAAAGCATGGAAGATTGAACCACAATTTAAAGACCTACAAAGAAGTGGCCAGGAGTCTACTACTGGTATAGAAGGCAGAGAAGAGAAAGCAATCATACTAAATCCTTAAGCGTGCCAAGTGGCCAGTCAACCAAGATGAAATGGTTACTTAGCTCTGAGTACGTCTCCAATGGTTAGAATTCAGTATTAATTTGGCAATATACAGTTTTAACTTCAGATTCAGTAATCCAATAAAAAATACACCACAAAACCGATCTTTGTCAAAAGCAGTATCCTAAAAACACAATAATCAGAATTGGAATCATAAAATGATCACTAGTCCAATGAGAAGGTGAAATCAGGGGTCAAGTAGCAAGAAATTAAGACTTTATGAACCGAATTTAAACTCTTAAGAGAGTTTAGGGACCATTCTGTAGTTAGAAGTCACAAAGGAGTCAATTGCACCAATCTAAAACTTGAGGACTGAAGTTAACTTTCAAAAGTTTATGATCTAGAAGGGAATAATGAAAAGTGCAGCTGCCGTCATTGCAAGATCCTCAAGGCTTGAGGACAGACTTACGGAAATCTGAAATTTAGATGTCCAAACTTGTGCAAAATTTGAAACCTAAAGCCCAATTTGCCACAAATTGAAAGTTAAGCTTTCCTAAAATATGAACGGAGAAATAGAATCATTAATCTCCTACTTCTGGGAAGTCGACAACCACAATTCCCTCAACACAACGAATGATTCATCCCCCAAGAAACTCAGAATTCACAAGCCGAACTCACAATTAGAGAATACAACAAACAACAGAACACAACAAACACAAAACTTGAGATGTCACAGGAGCATGAGTTTGGACAGTCATTAGAAGAGAAATTGAAATTTTTAGAGGTAGTGATGCGTCACTGGAAAATCGGATGTCTATAACAGAAGCGTGATTGGTGAGAATGGTTTCGTACGCGCGTGCACCGGCACAAAAAAAAGGGGTCAGTTCTTTGAGAAAGCAATCATGAAGTTGATATGTAAGGTTAGAATACTCTTGCCACACATCACATCGTATCCAAATGCACTGCACAAATCTCCACCATTCACTTTCAAAAAATCTATTTTTACTTCAAAATAGAAATAGATAGCTAACAGGAGCTGAAACTCTTCGGTCGTACTCAAATGGTCATGGGATCCTCCACGAACCACAATAGTTCATTAGAGGCGGAACAGCTTTAGGTGTACTCAATTGGCTATGCAATTCTTCACTATTCTCTATTCTCTAATCTAAGAATCTTCTATGAGCTTGTTCTTGGGAGCTCTATGTCTAAATGGATTTATGGAAGTTAGATTTATATAAGAATGTGTGGTGGAAATGTAAATAAAAATTATTGAGAAGTGCGAAATTTTGTTTTTTGGGAGAGTATGTGGTTGGCGTTGATTTGATAAAGTTATTGCTTTACTTAAAGCTTTCAGGAACAAGCTGTACATCTACTTCCTTATCTTCTTTACAAGAATCTATCTCACTCCCTTCTTCCTTTCCATCCTATGTCCTTGTTCTCTTACATTCCTTATTATATCTTGTGTTTTGTTTTTGCTTCTAAGAGCACTTGATCTAAAAGCTTAAACGATTAGATGGGGCTATATTTATATTATTTATTGTATACTCCTTTCTCGTCTATTCTACATTATTGAGCTTAGTAATTTATTTTCCAACATTTATATTCAAAAGAACTTAGGGGGAAAAATGGTAATGCCATAACACTTTGTTTGAGATCGGAAGTAAAAATCAATTCCATTTATCAACTAATTTAAATTTTAAATTTTGGACACATGACAACACACCATTAAACCACATATTTGATGTGATGTGAACTTTCACATCATTTCAATCATTACCTCTACATAGCACAATTAAATGACAACACCTATCCAAAATTTGAATTTTAAATCCATTTATAAATTCACCTTTTTAAAAAAAAAAATGGTTGCCAAACGGAGTGTTAAAGAAAATACACAGATTAGCTGAACTGTCACCTGCGTTTTTCTTTCATTTGTTTAACCGCATCAGCCAAATCATGACTTTGGAGCTCCTCTGAATCCTGAAACTTCAAAAATTCATCTCCACCATGCCCAGTCATGTAAAGAAGTATATGACTCCCTTCATCACTTAAAAGACGTTTTGACCTTGGGACAGCTGTTTCGTGGCGGCCAGTTAATACTCGCAAAAAATTTTCGACTGTGACTTCATAACCACGATAATCAACCTGAACTTTAAGGAATGCCACAGTCAGCTAAATATCTCGAACACAAAATTCAAAGGTTTTTAATTAAATAGGACAGTTCACAAGCATTGCTAGACTACATGCATACAAAGGTTGTCCATGTAAAGCTGGCTTGGGAGGAGTACGGAGAATTTAGGTTTGACCAAAAAGGGTAAAGATAATTAACTTTAACATGACTTATATTCTCATGCATAGTGGTGAATTAAAAAGAAACTAAAAGATGATCACATATCACACCCGTAATAAAGAAGTTAGCCACCATCGTATATCATTCCTAAAGATTAGGCTTACACGACGAGTTATCAACAAAACGAACCGGAAGAGCAAGGACAGTTGAAACATTAGTTTTGTATAATGCAATGTCTTATTAGTGAATTAAGAAGCAAAGACAAGCATAAATCTCCATCTCTCTTTTTTCTTATTGTAAATAATATCAAGGTTTCCTAACATTTGGACTTTTTACATTCTAATCCTAACCTTTGGTTGGTAGGAGTTGGACTCTCCCAAGCTTTTTTCAGACTTTTTTTCTTAGGGGTGGGATACGGACTCGAACTCAGATCAAATAACCTAATATAAGGGGATGCCTTTACTACTAGGACAAGTCCCCTTCATCAAATCTCCCAAGCCTTTCAACAAATTAGAGCGCAAAGTTCTTTTGGTTGGAAAGGAAGCCTTTTGACCATTAAAATGTCAAAAGTTAGATAAAATGACTATTGTACCACAATTTTATATATGTAGCATTGTGCTGCCATCTTAGATGGGTTGGGTAGGAAGATGATTACTTGTTTTCAAGAATATATATGCATATACATACGTGTGTATAATATTTTTTTTTAATAAAAATATAATTATCTTAATGGCATAACTGTTATTATCAAAATTTTGACTTTTTAATAGTCAAACTAACTGTTTCCATCCAAAAGGGCCCCAAACACTAGTTTTTCAAAATCCTGGTCCCCATTGCTAGTTGCAATTTACCCTTTTCTACACTTACAAACACGCCCTAGAAACAATAAAATTGGAAATAGCATCATTTTAACATTTATACCATTGACAGAACATGTTAACATATTTGCATAAAATGTCTAGTGTTCCAAGATAGACCTCCACTTTCAAAAGTAATTCTGAATGATGCTCTCATTTCAATGAAATTAATACCCCAAACTCAAAGGGACTATATTGAGCATAACATTGCTGTTCGGTTTTCTAGAGGAAAATGGAAGGTAGTTCAATACATTAAACACACCTCGACATTATCTCCATATAGGTTGAGCCTGTGGTTTTCATTGTTGAAGACCTGGGCAGGATACTTGTTCCGAGTATTGCAAGCCATGTCATCCGCAAGCATGAGAATTATCCTCTCATCAGGTATACCTAAACGTTTAACCGTTCTGAAGGAAACGAAAATCAAGGAAACTTGCAAAATTTGATATTATATTTATTTTCTTAATTAGACTAAACAGAGTATTCAAAATGAATAAAATGAAAGACACAATAAACAATGAAGAGAGAGAAAGGAGCGACCTAAGTTACCTGTACAAGGATAACGTATTTGCCATGTGCCTATAATTAAACCTGGAGGATAAAATAGCACCACCGTGACCATATTGAACTATAAATGGTGGGAATCCAGATAATAATCGTTAACATAGCTAGCTATTCAAAATTTTTAACTGAAACAGCAACATATGATTTATGTTCTAAATATCACATGACCTACAAAAGAAATAATCATACTACTACCTCAGTCCAATAAACATAGTCCCATATTTCATTTTCATCCTTCCCAAAATATAGGCCGCTTTCCTTTTAAAAATGTAGCTGAAATATTTATTTTATTATATTAACATTGTTATGAATTATTAAAGTGGAATAACTAATAAATGAAAGCGTATAGTAGGAAAATGATCTTAAATTTATTTTTTCAATAATAAACTTTTCTTAAACTATGTGAACATAGGAATATGATTATCTTTGTGGGACAGAGGAGGAGGAGGAGGAGGAGGTGGTGGTGGTAATAATAAATATTAAAAGAACAAAAAATGCTCCAATCTTTTTTTTTTTTTTTTTAAATCCTCCAACCTCTTGATTCCTGGAAAAACTGAAACCAGTCCTAGAGCTAGAAGGTTACCAGATTTCTAGAAAATATCAAATAATTAAGAATATTACCAAATACTTGATATGAAATCCCCAGTCTACTTGTCTTATCCTAGTGCATATAATTGCCTGTAGGTAAAATATCTGCTAATAATTTTTAGGGGAAAGTGTTGAAAAAGTTTCAAATGGAATAAAATATACCAAAAGAATAAAATAAATAAATTTCAGAGAAGAGTTGAATACCAAAATCTGGAGGTGCAAATAAGAATAGCCCAATTGTTGGTATGCATGGTTGTAGTGGTAGACGAAGAAGTGAACGCGCTTGATGGGATCGCAAAGCCAGCAAAGCCAACAATAAGTAGAAAAATCAGGATCAGCAACACCGTCAATTTCAATTGAAAAGATTTCAAGGAGCTCTTCATTCTCAGTTGATTCATTTCGGCATATGTTTTACTGTTTCTCCCTTCTCTTCTTTGCAATTTCCCTTTCAATGTGGTGTTCTGTGCATCTTGCTCGGAACTATTTTTTTTCCTTTCTGAGGTATTAGTGGGGCCATGTGCGTCGTGTAGCATGCATAATGTTGCATATAACAAGGCCAAAATATATACATTCCATAATTAGCAATGAAAAGGGGAAAATGACTTAACAGTAAAATATAATTCAGAGTTCAGATGCAATAATGTCCATTATGTATAATTGTATATGTGGCATATGTCTTAGAAAATAGCAAATAAAACAGGTTTCATTCTTAAAACCACCTCAACAAGCTAAGTTCGCAGGCTGGTTTGGAAGAGAAACTAACTAATTTTGGAAAAACATCTGAATAGTAGAAAATTTATCTTTTTCCTAAAAAATAAATACACAACATCATCACCGATCAGGTGGTTCTTGCATTAATAACAATAAAAGACTTGGCCTGCTGTGAATCAAATGCCAAAGAATCTACTTATTCATGTTATGACGATGAATACTATTTCTCCAATTTGTTGCAGACTTCATCTTGCAAAAGCTCAATCGGTAATCAACACTCAAGTTCTTTGTCCTAATCTCATAGGTTTCTACAACCTGAAAAATTAGTACCAAGAACTTTGGCAAAAAGGGATCTTTTACACAAATGATCCATTCGGGTAAGAAGAAACAAGGAAGAATTTGGCCATGAAACTCAATACCCCGTATGCATCAAGCAGCAAAAATAACCCAGCAACTAATCTAAGACATGTTAGGAACGCTAGAAGATAGTACTTCATGCAAATTTTCGCTCATCATTCATTGAGGCATTTTATCAAACATCTTGGTGGCTGATTCGGGGAAGAATAAAAAACAACAGTGTTTATCATAGAAATTACCTCCCAAATACAAAAATCAGCAAACAATGACCCAAAAAATCTACGGATCAATAATAGGGCCAGAAGCACACTAAAATTCGCCCAAAATTCGGCCAAAGTAAAGACATAGAACACTTACCTTGAATTATACCCAAATTATGCTTATCCTTGAATTATACCCAAGTTATACCCAAATTATGCTTATCTTTCCATATGAGCCTAATCCTTGAATTGCAGTTGAAAGTAGGCAAGAATAAAATCGGTTAAGAAAAAGGGGGGTTCGGGTATAAGTGTTTACAGTGAGAAGAAGGGGGGGTGATCGGGTGTTAGCACAAAAGGGAAGAGGGGTGGAAGTGGCTGTGGCTGTTGGCTAGCCGGAAGGGGATGTTTCAAGTGTTTGCAGACGGAAAGCGGGACGGTGGTGGGTGGTCGGGGTGTTTGCAGACGAGAACTGGAGGGGGAAGGGGGAGTACGGCGGAGTGTTTCAGCGAAATTTCCGTAAGCTCTTTTAGGGAGTGGAAACTCCCAGAGTGTGAATTGCCACGTAGCCGTCGCATGTGATGACGGAGTGGACCGCATGTGATGACGGAGTGGACCTGAATTTCCTAACTCCTATCTCATACGATCACGTGGTAATTTTCACTTTGTAAAAAAAGAAGTAAGTTTCCTATAATTAAATCGGTGTTTCAGCTGAGGACACTGACAGGGCTAGGGGGCCATGTCACGCCCTCACCCCTCTAAATTGGAAAGTTTTTCTTTTTTAGCTTATTAAAAATAAAAATTTATATATAAAAGTAATTCAATCGTGCGTAATATGCAGCTCACTCTTTTGACATAGTCCTATAATAGCTTTTGACTCCGTCATTGGTTGAAGGGGTTCGGTTGGCTTGGGTTGGGGGTGATTAAGCCCTTGATTGATCATATTCATCAAAACACATTATAATCCTACATAATATTATTTTGACTACTAATTTGACAACTACTCATTTATAACCACAAACTAAATTTCGTCTTATGCACTTCTAAAGAAATTTTATACATAAAATATAACATAATTGTGTTTGTCAAGTTTAATGTCTTAAACAAAATTAAAAAACAAAACCTGTATAGAATTAATGTGTATTTTACATTTGTAAATAGCATGCAATCAATTCTTTATTTTGATGACATAATTTTAAATTCTTGTTATTAGTCCATCGCCATTTCATTAAACCAATAATTTTTTTATTAATTCTTATTTTTTATTTTCTTTAAAGACAATAAAACTCGATAGCATAATTCTATATTAGTTTCATACATGTGTATTTACGAACATACTATACTTCACATCCATGTGGTTCACGGACATATTTTAGTGACAAAGTAAAATACTATGAAGTATGAGAACATAAAATTATGAAATTATATAATCGAACAAAGCAAAATAAAAATCTATTAGACAAATATAAATCAAAATGTAATATGTATATAGAGTCTCAAAATAAAAATATTAAATTAAATGATTAAAAGGAAAATAATAATAATAACAATAACAATAATAATAATGATGTAAGTAATTTGGTTTTTTAAAGAAGCCCGACAATGAGTAGGAATATTATTTCTATTAAATTTACACCACTCATTTCACCATCTTTCTAATTTCTCTTTATAAATCAACTAGTATAAATTGAATCAAACAGGTACTAAATTTTATTTTTTTCCCCCTTTCATTTCTTTTCTCTTAGGTTTTCTTTTTTTTCTGTTTAATTTGAAAAGCAAAACTAATAGAATACTAATTTTTCTTCCCCTACACTAAAATCTACTAGTACAACATACTAATTCCTTCCCCAACACTTAAAATATATACTAGTACAACGCGTAAATTTTCTAAGGAAAATATACCTCTCTTTAAAGAAGACCCAATACTTAGGTGGACGCCAAGTTGGAGCACAAGGACCTGCGTCACCTCAACACGTCTAATTCCCCTCAGAAAAATGATGGGCTCACCTTAAAAATTAAAATTTCAAATAGACAACCTACCCCACTTTTAGGTAGAGCCCAACCCCCTCCCCTAAAACCTTCTCTCGAATGTCGATCTGCCTCTCTAACATTACCCCCTCAAACCGGCAACTCACCGTTGGCAACGGAGAGATAGACCCCCAATCAGTGCTGGACCAACCCCCACCGAGTTCAGAAACAACGCGCCCTCCCAATCCCTCTCGCGCGGCCTTTGTTTGAAAGGGCTAGCAACGAATTGTAGTAGTGACGATATGGGACCCCGCCTTCCCCCAGCACTGGCAACTACCCAGCAGACCCCAGCAAAACCCCATTTCCCCTTACTGCCTCTAGAGCTGAAACCATTAACGAGTCTCACAGCCAAAGCATCGTCTTTTCTTACAGGGCGACCCCGCCCTGATACTAATCGACCAAAGCAATCAATTACAGTCTCTCAGTTGGAAAAGGTCGAAATGTTTATAGTTCAGTTTTTCAAAACATATGTCTATATTAGTTGATTTGTAGCTTATTGAAGAAGCCATACATTCAAGTCTATATCTTTTGTTATAGGTCAAAGGTTCAAATCCTTGTACCCACAAACTTTATCTCTTTTTTTTCAAGGCCAATTTAAATTTTCATTTTTATTTTTTATTTTTTGTATTTGGTAACGGTTACAATTCTTGTAAGTTTTATTAAATTTTAACTACTAAATACTAAATTTATAGTAGTATAATTTTGTGAGAAAATGGATCTCTTAATGTTTTAGTAATGTATATATGCTTCTTAAATAATAAAATATAATTGAATATGTCACAAATTGATAAATATTAGAACCTAATGAGAAAAAAATTCCTTTGGCATCATTAAAAATTTATTTGAATATTATTAAATTGTTTACTTTTTTTGATCACCTTTTCAATATAAAAGTTAAAAATTCAAAATTCAAACCGTTAAAATTGTGTTTGTGCTAAAATTTTTTAAAAAGGAGTGCATTTAAATTTCGCATAGGCCCTCCAAATATAAGGGCTGCACTGCTTGCAGGTAAATTTAAATTTGAAATTTTTGCTTAGTTTGCTTTTGTATCCACTCAATTTTTGTCTCTTGGTTTTTTGGATGTAATTTTCTCTCCCCCTCTCTAGTCGACCAAACCCAGCAAAAGAAGAACGCGGTCCGAAGCTGCGTCAGCCACCGTAGAAGCAACTCCAGCAGTGGAAGTTAGGTAATTTCCTTCAAACCATGATTAAATTTCTGCTCCGTTTGATGCTCATACTGCTGTGTGGGGAAATAATTTTAACATGTAAAGCGCAATGGTTAATCCTTCTCCAGTAAAAGGATTTGTACATCTCAAAACGACACCAGACTATCTTGACTCTTGTGTCATTGTAGTTTGTGTTTCTAATCATAATCCAATCATATGTTTGGGAATTGATTTTAGTTGCTCGAGTGTTGCTGAAATATTCCGTTAAATTTCACAATGTGTTCTTGTGTTTGTTCTACTAGTAACTTATTCCATTCTGATTAATCTGCAATGAATGTCTTGTGAATTTTGATAAAATTTTGGGCTTAAATATGTTAATTTCTTTTGTTTCTAAAACTTGGATTTGCCCATTCCCAATTCTGCTTTCTTTCTTTAAAATTGCTTCTGCGTTGTAACTTTGCAGTCTAATAGAGAATAGGACATGTGCACAAATGCTGTTAACAATCAAACGGGGGACATTAGCAATGCAGAGCAATGGGACTGCACTTTGGATGCTTTTCTTATCTTCATTGTGTGATTGATAAGATTTAGATATATATATGCATATGTATTTAGATTTAGGAAGCATAAAATCTTGGATATTGTCCTCTAATTCTCGGTCCTCAAATATTCTCATCAACTGGTTTCAGATGTGGTCAAAGTTCATCCTGCTTCCATAATCATTATTTCCATGCAATCACAATTGAGAGAGTTTGGAGAAGAGAAGAAGATGTCTCATAGGTACTAGCTATTTGAAAATTAAAATGCTATTTTCAACGAAATAAATTCATTGAACGTTAATTCTTTTTATGCTGAATCTTTTTTTTCTTTTGGTTGGCAATTTGTTATGTCCTAACCTCATCAGATTCATCTCTCACTTTCAGAATCCTCTACCTTGCTCTTGAAAGTTATTCTGGGTTTCTTTTCCTTTTTCCTTTTGGATATGTTTAGCTAGTATGTTAACAAAGACCCTACAAGCTCATCTACACGCATCTCGTTCATGTTCTTACTTTTTTCAATGGCCGTGACCTTCATCTGGAACCTGTCTGGAAGAGATCGTAGAATCTTCTTAACTATCTTCTGATCAAAATACGTCTTGTCTAGAGCTAGTGCCTGATTGGTGATCTCACACAACCGTGCATAGTAATCCCTGAATTCCTTATTGTCTTTCATTGTGATTTGCTCGAACTCAAGAGTAAGCAATTAGAGTCTTGAGGTCTTGACTGCACATGTTCCTTCATTAACAACTTGAAGAGTATCTCAAACTTCCTTAGCAGTCCTATTTGTAACAAGTTTAAATTGACTTTGATCTATAAAGGAAAAAATAGCATTTAAAGTTTTAGAATTTCATCCACATGTAGTATTTTCTTTAATAGTATATTGAGTTTCAGACATAACAGAAACAGTACTATCTACAGTTGTAACAGTGGGTGCTGTGTAACTAGTATAAACAGATGTCCAAACCCTATAGATCGGAAGAGATTGAATATAAATTTGCATGCGAACTTTCCAATATGCATAGTTAGACCGGTCTAAAATAGGTGGTTTAACAGAAGATGCATTCATGTCTAGATGAACCCGATCTCACGAGTAACTTAAGTGAACCCGCTCTGATACCAAATGTGAATACGGTGGTTATGTAGACTTTAGTCAGGATGTATCCTACCTAGATATATTTTGCTAGTGTAAGTGTAACGCGACCTAGAGTTGTCTAGCTCGGGTACGAATGCGGAATTAAATAACACCAGAATGATTATGTGGAAGCCCAACTGGGAAAAACGGCGGGCACCCTTGCCACGGGATAAACAAATCCACTAATTTAATAGGTGAGTTTAGTACAGAGAAAGAATAAAAAGTGCTATCACAATAGACACTAAATAATCAAAAGGTAAACTTATAAAAGACTTCCTGTTTACGCCTTTTGACAATGAGTCAACTCTCATTGCTCCTTCTTTCTCCCGCCTGCCTCCCTAAATATTCATCAAGCTCCTAGAGACCTCCCGAACTCATCTTGGGATGACTTGAGATCGGAAGAGCACACGTCTCAACATCTGTGGATATGTCACTTGCACATATGCGGTTGCCTACCGCACACTATGAAGGGCTGCTAAACACACACACGGTTTGAACTTGAAGTTCGGATTGTAAGACAAAATCTCCCGATGTAAGGCAGTGTTTTGTGTCTTCTTTTTCAGTCGAGCTCTTAAGGATTTTGCACAGATTTATTTCTTGCTTTAATGCGGCTTTTGATTGCCTTGCTTGCAACTCTCTTTCGACCTACAAAGAGAAATACATATATAGGCAAGAGTTCGATTTCTTGTGAAAGTTAAGAATCTAACTTACCATATACATGTAGTAGAAAACAAATTAAGAAAAGTTAAAAACACAATATACCATAAACTCAAACTTTCCTAATTTTAGTTGAACTCTACATGCGCCTAAACAAGAGTTCTAGTTAAATATGGAAACAGTACGTCCTTGCATGTAAAGAATTCTTGTGCCTTAACATAAATACACACGCCGCGACTTAACTTTCGGCTCAAGACAACTAAATTTGCATAATATTAATTAAATCACATGTGAAAGAAGTCATGCAATAAATTGTGACAAATTAAAACAATGTTTGACACTTAAAACAAAAATTAGAAATGCCAAGACTTAAGGATTTTCGTACTAACAAATATATTTGGTATTCGTGTGTAACGTACGAGTAATTGACTAGTAGTAGTCGTGTGCTAATCCGATCTGAAAAATAATTAATAAATAAATATAGTATCAATAACAAAACACTTCAATTTGATTGCAAAATAGAAAATTTTCAATAACCTCCGCGAGGTTTTGTGTGTTTGGATGCACACCACATATATTTTAAATACAAATGACGTGCATCTATACACAACACATGAGATGAAAGGTTCTATAAGTTTAAAAAAAGTGTCACAGAGTTTTGAAGATGGACTCTGTGGTCACTAGGCTGATACGTTCGCGAAAGTCAACAATCAGTGGAGGTCAACGGTCGCAGGTCTTAGAAATAGACACCAAACGCCTCATCAAATCCAACAACTGAAACGACTCGATGGCCAAAAGATTTCGAGACCTGACCTAGCGACCCGAGGAGTAAATCACTGCTCCTGTATTCTTGCAATTGAGGTTGTCTGGTCGCTACAGTCTTCCGATCTCGGTGTGGTGACCAAGTGTCAAGACCTGATGCCACAACTTGACGAAAGTACCAACTACGCAGCAACTTAAGAAGTCACGTGCAACGTCTTATCATTTGCTGCTAATGGGACTTCAACATTAAATGCATAAGTAATGGTTGTATGCCCTATGCATGGTTTAATCAGCCATTAGTCAAAAAGTGAAGATTTAATCTCAATTGATTTAACTTCCATGCCATTCCTATGGGCTCATGGGCAAATAAGACTAAGAAGGAGTTCGACACCCTACATTAATTCTTATTGTCTTTGACATATTTTTACAAACATTCTCTAAGCTTTCACATTTAATACTTATATCGATTCAAATACGAATTTCCCGCGTAAACCAATCTTGTTTGTTGAGTTAAAGGCCGAATCTGATGTCAACAGACTCTACAGATAATAATATTTGTGGTAATCCAATATCGTCAACATCATTAAGTTCAAGTAGTTTTTTTATCTTATCTTTTCTTTTTTTTCTTTGTGCAAATAGTAAGATTTTTATCATCTTCTTCTTTTTACCTTTTTTTCCCTTTTGCAAATGGTAACGTTTTTATGCTTGAAAAATAATAATAATAACATAATAACAAACATAATAATAATAATAATAATGAGAAGAAGTAAGTATTAGAGAATTAGTAAGAAAATTAGTAGGTCTCGTATAAATACATGTTAATTAAATAATAATAATTTTTTATTTTTTAAAACAAAATTACTTTTTTTGTCTGTGCGGCATGCACTGGCAGGGACGAATGTCTAGCATGGCTATGTAGCGTACAACCTAGTGCAGCTCAAAACAATTTTTTAAATAAATTTTAATTTAAATCTTTCTTTAAAGAACAAGATTGTTTTAACTCAGTTAAATATTTAGCAATCGATCTATAGATATATGCTAAGCCCATGTAAAAGTTTAGCCTAGAAAGAAATATAACCACTTCACGTTTACATTTCATTTGGGATTTTTGGAAAACTATGTGGGATTTAAAAATATTTAAGGGTTTGAGCACTCGAGAATTAATTTTTCTTAGTCATTTTTATTTCTTTCAAATTTTGATAATCTCCTAAGGAATCATAGTCCCTTTAGAACACATCTCTACCTCCATCTCCTGCGCACTTGTGGGGGTGGTCCTTGACTCACCATGAACTTAAATTTGATTTAAATTTTTGAGAATTGATTTTGTGAAAAAGTGATTTTTTTTTAAAAAAAGATATGTAGTTGAAAAGTTACGAATAAACGCGTAAAATTATTTTAATAAATAAATGTGTGGTTAAAAATGACTTTGATTGAAAAAAAGGGATTATTTTGGGGTTCTATTGTTTTGTTTATGTTTTTAATTTTAAGTCTTATTCTAACCGGCAAAACAGTACTCAAGCAGCATGTGTGAAATAAAAAACAAGATAGAAGAATAGATATATTAATGTTTTTAATTTTAACTCTTATTCTAGCTGGCAAAACAGTACTCAAGCAACATGTGTGAAATAATAGGCATATTTATGTGTGAAATAATAGAAGAATAGGCATATTTATGTTTTTAATTTTAACTCTTATTCTAATTGGCAAAAAGTACTCAAGCAACATGTGTGAAATAAAAAACAAGATAGAAGAATAGATAGATTTCAGTCAAGTAAAAACAATAATCATTTTTCAGTCATTTCTTCGAACTGTTATTACTAAAGTCACAAGAATAAATTCCAATATATATATATATATAATATATACACACATATATATTAAATTGTTATTACTAAAGTCACAAGAATAAATTCTAAAATAAATAAATATATATATATAATATACACACACATATATATTAAATGACAATTTGTCTGACACAATTAAAAAATATCTAGCACAATTACTTATAATACTATACCACATCGGATGTCACTTTTAATAAAAAAATTGTTACAAATGTAATCCTGAAATATTAAACTCGTGATCTACATATTAAGAATAACATGCTTTTAAACTATTATGTGAACTCTTTTTCAGACGTGTGCTCTTCCGATCTTTTGTTAAAAATTTTCATTTATATATTACTATTCTCGCGTCTTTTTACTTAAAGAAAATATTATTAATAACCACATATATACTTAAAGGTTAATTATATTGATACTATTTTTTTATTAATCTCACCAATTTTTGAAATATACTAAAATATTTAAAATTAAAATGACACAAATAATCATCTCGTTCTTAATAATTATAAATATTTCTCCCTTTCTATCTTCTTCCGCCTACGTGTACCAGAAAAATCATAATCAATCTATTTTAATTTTTATAATAAAAAGCACAAAGAATCAAAAATAAAAATTTCCTTTACTCTATAATTAATTTTCTCTAATATTGATTAGCCTAATTGAGAAGAAGAACAAAATTTTTGTATTGCTATCTTCAGGTTTATGTTCTTGAGACTCAAGAATTTTTACAAAAGTCACGCTTTATTTTTTGCTCATCGTTAGGAAATGAATAAATTGTAGTATGTAAAACATTTATCCTTTCTATTATTATCTAGATCGGAAGAGCACACGTCATAACCAATTTGTCTTTCATTCTATTTAATACTTCCTTAACTAACATATTTCTCGCCCTTATCCCTTTCTATGAAAATGCTCAAATTTTTTTCTTTGATTAGAACTCAATTTTACCTTAAATTCCTCGCATTCTAAAATCGACAAGACAATCTTATCGGATATTTTGTAATACTTTTTGAATAACACCATAATCTTCGTCTGATTAAACGGCAAAATCTTTTATATTTACATCTATTCCTAATTTATGCTCCTAATTTTGATACCCTTATATGTACAATGCAATTTTTTATATGAATAGATACCGAGCGGATACATGTATCATGGTAAAAATAATTACTATGAATTGTGCAATATTTTTTAAGGATTTTATTGTTTATTAATTTGTTAGACAATATATAATAAAATGAAGTATTATATGGTTAAAAGAGTATGTGGAGCGGATATAATCTCACATGTATGAAATTTTTATCTGAATCGATATCAAACGGATACATGTGCTAGTATATGTTTGATACGCAATGTTAAATTGGTAACTAATAATATTAAATAAATTACATAAATTAAAAAGTAAATTAGAATAAAACATTAAACATGTATTTATGTAGTATGTTTAAAAATATTCGTTAAATCTTTCCTTGATTTCCACAAATAAAATTATACAAACCTAAAACAAAAATTCATACTAATAAAAAATTTTAAACTGAATTAAACTCATTATATTATCTTACAAAACTTTCCTGTTATTCATTGTACAAATTTAATTATTTTTATACCACTCCTGTCCCATAAAATTGGTCCACTTTTTCTTTTTCATTTATCTTAAAATATAGGCTACTCTCCTATAAAAAAAATAGTTGAAATATTAATTTTTATCGATAAAATAATATTATTTAAAATGGAATATTTAATAAATAAAGTGTATATTAGGGATATATGATATTAAATTTTACATTTCCATCATTATTAATTACATTTTTTAATATTTATGAAAATTAAAATTGTGTCATAGTATATTCTATTTTGCACATAGTCCTAAAATACTATAAATTTGTTTGAATTTATATGAAATAAAAAGTAATAATTAATTTCAGGCATAACTATTAACATATCAACTTTAGATGAAAATTTTATCATATCAATATTTTGTTTCTCAATATAATCATTACATCTCTAACAATTGTCATTATAAAATCATGTTACTTTTTTAAGGATTATATTTGTTATTTGTTAGACTAAAATAACAACACGATATATTATGATTTATGAGTGCTTGCACAAACTAAAATAAAGCATCACCCAGTTAAAAGGGTATGTGAGGAAACAAAATATTGTCCGGTTAAAAGAGGTATGTCTAAGGTATTTTTTTTTATAGGTATGAAAATTTTTGTTTGAATGAGTATCGAGTGAACACGAGTATGTACATGCTTGGTATGTATTATTAGACTGTTAACTAATATTTTTATTATTAAATAAGTTAGATGATTTAAAAATAAAATATAGTAAAACATTAATCAAGTATATTAGAGGGTAACTATTAATTTATTATTAGTAGAATATTAATTTAACAAGTCAAATACTAAATTAAAATTTTATATTTACTGATTTTGTTATGCAAATTCGATGACACGTATCTGTTTAATATTTTATTATTTATTATTAATGATTTTTTTTTAAAATTAGGCTCTTGTGTAACACACAGTTGAGATGCTAGACTCATAGTTTTAATAGTTGATTGTAATTCAATTATTTGACTACTAATTATTACAATTTTAGATAGGTTAGATACGTGAACTTGCACGACGTGCTTGCAGAAAACCCAGAATTATAGCCTCGGTTGTGTAACCAAATTTATGCTCAATACTCAAGCATTTTACTAAAAATAAATATCCAGTAGTGATTTGTAATTTCACATATCGATTAATTCATAATCTATCTATATATTTATAATACTAACTAAGTGATGGATTAACTTTTTTCTACTTGATACTGGCATCCTAAGAGAATTATGAATCTGATATCATGCTCATGTTACTGATGTCTCATTTATTTTTCTTTTTTTTTTATTTTCATTGACCCTAATAATAATCTATATATATTTATAATAATAATTAATTGGTGGGTTAATTTTTTCCCGCCTAAAACTGACATCCTAAGAGAATTAGGAATCCAATGTCATGCTGATATTGCTGTCGTCTCATTTATTTTTCTATTTTTACTTTCGTTCACCTAATAATAATATATATATTTATAATACTAACTAAGTGGTTGGTTAATTTTTTCAGGAATAAAACTAGAGATCGGAAGAGCACACGTCTGAGGAATCTGATATCATGCTAATATCGATGATGTCTCATTTATTTTTCTTTTTATTTTCGTTCACCCTAATAATAATCTATATATTTATAATAGTAACTAAGTGGTGGATCTATATATTTATAATACTAACTAAGTGGTGGATTAATTTTTTCCTATATAAAACTGGCATCTTAAGGGAATTAGGAATCTGATGTCATGCTGATGTCGTTGATGTCTCATTTATTTTTCTATTTTTATTTTCATTCACTCAAATAATAATCGGAGAATACTAACTAAGTAGTGGATTAATTTTAATTTTGCATAGTAATTTTTAATAATCTATTTATCTGCTCACCTTTATCTTTTTTTTAAAAAATATTTTAAGAATTTTGTTTGTTACATATTTTAATTTTGCATAGTAATTTTTAATTATCTCTCAGTTGTTGAGGCGAAACTTTTTACCTTTCGAGATGCTTTAGATTTCGATTAACCAAGTATTTATATCAATCAAATTCTTAATTATCTCTTTCCTTGCGTTTAACTGGGTAAGTGTAACAATCAAATTCGTAATTATCTCTTTCCTTTTATATTTGAATAGTCAAAGTAATCTTCAAGCCGTCTAATCGAGTAAGTATACATGCAGCTATATATATAAATATTGTACACATATATTTGCCAACAATTGATCAATTAACATAGAATATTAATTTTGAAAGCAGCTATACATATTTTTCTTTTAGTTAATTTTTATGTCGAGTGATCTGGTTGATGAACGTATAGCACTTTTATTTTTTATCGTTTAAATATTTGTTTGATTTAGTTTATATTAGAAATATATATGTATTTTAAGTGCAACGCAAGGGTAGATTAGTTAATTTTATATAATACAACTGATATATTGTATTTTATTTATGACATGATGTTTAAAAAATATACATTAATTTTAATACGAATGTACATTATAATTTTACCCTTGCAACGCATATGTGAAAAAACTGCTAGTTTTAATTAAAATACACTTGAGTAATATGTCTCTTCTGCAACATGGAATCACAAGCCTTCCAATGTGAATGAAATCAATCTACTTCAATTCCATGCACCGTCCCATATGTTGTCCAACTCCATTTAGAAGAAGAAAAAACCCGCCACGGCCGCAGCAGCTATAACACTGGCGGCACTGGTGGCTCCGACAGCTGTGGCGCCACCCTTGGGTGATTCAGCCGGGGACTCGTTGGAGAAAGCTCCGGCAGGAACTGGCCCGCCAACTGGTGCTGCATCAGGGGATGAGCCGTCAGTGGTACCAATCACATTGTCATTTCCATCACCCATTGGAGCCGCGGCCAGAGCAATTGAGCCGTGGGGATCGATAGCAGCTGAGGCCAGCCCCACGGCAGCGAGAAAGACGAGGAAAAGAACAGCGACTTCGCGTGCCATTTTTTCAAGAAATTTGAAATACCTTTTTTTTCTCTTATTTCTTTTTTTGGACCTTTTTCCCCCTTTTTCTAGAATGCAATGCTATTGGATCACTGCACTACTTGGAAATGGGGCTAGGTGAAGGGGTTGATATAAGCCTGTAGGAAGGAAGGAGAAACGGTGGAAATGGGTGGTGGTGGGGAGAGGATTCAGAGCCTCAAAGTTCGTGGAGTCCTAGGCTGGCCGTGAAATTTGTTCCACGCAAATGAATATCCTATATCTAGTTTGTAATTTGAATGTTCCCTAGGAAAAAAAATATTTTTAATTTGACAATGAATTAAAAAATAAAACAAGGGTTCAAACAGAAAATGAATAAAAACGAATAGAAGAAAATAAGATACAAATATGTTGGTGGTCATTCAAAATTAAGTAATGCTATTTGCTCTTCCGATCTGTATTTATCACTATTTTATGGCAGGTTGTAAATAATAAACTAATTAGACGTATCATGTGTTTATAAACAAACCACCAAGAATAAGAACCGTCATACATTTCATCACTAGAAAAGGCTTCTTCAAAGTGGTGGATGATGGAACAGTGTTTAAAGTTCATCGGAAAAGATCTCCCACCATCATGTTGAAAGGATAACATGACATGGACAAATGAAAAATAACTGCCTATCCCCTATTATCACATATCCTTCCCCTACTGTTCTATATTAATTGATTGGCTTGCTATTATTGAATAATTAATGCTATTTATCAACATTAGTTATAATCACAATATTCTATGTGTCAATACAATGACAATTGATGATATAAGTCAAATGCAATGTAGAAACATGTGGTACATTTAAATGGACTTGTTATTTTGTCACCTAAGAATGGTGACCAATAGCAATGGTGATGTATCACTCATTATTATCATAGTGGTAGGAAAGTAGGATTGTGCATTTCAAATTTAGTAAGTACGAAAGTTCGATGAGCATTAAATTATATTTCAATCATTAAGGGGTTACGTTTGATGAAAGTTCACTGAGTATTTATTGAACATACCAGTTACTTCAGCAAGTTAGTCCATGCTTTGTGTTGCTAGCCACATATATAACAATGCCATTAACTACGTCTGCAAATGAGCTTACTGAAGTGGTAAATGCTGGACAACGTTAAAAAGTTAAGTGAATATTGGTGTGTATTTTAAAATTTAATAAATTTTTTATATTTACTCCAAAAGCCCGATGAGTGTTTTCTAAATTTACCATCTAATTCGGACCATTTAATTATCTAACTGAAGGAAAATTTCATCCATCCGACAAGTATATTGGACATTGAAGCCATAAAAATCTTCTTTGGAGCATTAAAGGCGTCAAAATCTTCTTATAAGATGAATCTTAATGTTGACAAAAATTAACCTAACAAACTTTCGGAGTTTTAAGGTCCTATGTAATTGCCAACCCTTGTGTGTGGTGTCAAGTTCGACATCTAAGGTAACTAATGGATCTGTCCATACTTCTACATTTTTGTAATTTCTTGTATGGTCGAACTAGAAATATTAACATTTAGTCTTAGCTAACAACTCGTTATTTTTACTTTTTATTATTATTTTGGGGGGTGGGGGTTGGTTTTCATTTTTTTTTGGGGGGGGGGGGCTAGGGCTAATAGACTACTTATATAGCTTGTTTCCATGCTTGACGTAGTAGTTCACTAGAATGCATATATGCCTAAATCAAATCAACTTTATTAATTAATGAAAAAAAATTGAAAACTGATGTGATCAAAATCAAATCAACTTTATTAATTAATGAAAAAAATGAAAATTGATGTGATCATTATTAAAGGTTGAGGACCAACTTGTAATAATATTTGTGAACTATAGTGCAAGATATTATATTATCATTATAATGGGAAAACTTCAGCGGGAGTTTGTTTCCATAGCAAATATTAAGCCCCATTTATTATTATCATCAATTCATTATCTTAAGACTTGAGAGCAGAAAAGCATGAGGCTTCCGTTACTGCCCAGAACCACTGTAATTTCATTTGCGAAATGAGAGTTTTATTCCAGGTCTTTTCCAAATGCTGTTCAAGTCTCTCTCTCTCTCTGTAACTTTCTATAATTGCGACTAAAGAGCTTTAATTTTTTAAGAATTTTATTTCTGGTCCATGATTTTACGAAGTGTACCGTATATAGATTTTTAATATCTTTTTTCTTGTTATTACTTCTTTCATTCGGTGATTCGGTTATATGCTCGGAATAGGTTACTAGAGTTTTATATGCACCACAAACATAGTCATTGAAGCATACAAAGGATGAAATTGTTAAAGTATTACTACTAACCAGTTTTCTAAAAAGCGTCAGGCGTGAAAAAAAGTCCTAACCAAGCCTTGAGCATAAGCAACCTAGGCAAGGTAACGCACCATGAAGTGTGGTCAAAAGGCGCAAGGCAAAGAATACCGCTTCAGGTCTAGATGTGCACCTGAACACGGCTAACAATTGTTGTTTTTACTTCAAAACCCTATACAAATCATCAATACCAAGCAGAGTTCTGTGTTTAGAGGCGCAAATTAACAAATGATACTCCCTCTATCTGAGAAAGATAGGCTTTCTCCTATTTTTACACACATTAAGAAAAGTGTAATTATGTTATTGGAAAAATGATCTTTATGTGTATTTTCATAATATACCATTTGTTTTACTAATTATTATCTCACTTCAATAATTCTATTTCGTTAATTAGAATGTACATTAAATAAGGGCATATATGCATACTAAGATTTCAACTACATTCTAAAAGAAAAGTGACCTACTTTTATGAGATGGACGAAAAAGAATACATGCCTATCTTTGTTGGACGGAGTAATAAATTGCAAACGTATATGATATTAGAGGGTGCCTGGTTTCTATTTTTTTGAGAAATGATTTTGTGAAAAAGTTTAATTTTTTGGGAGTATGTGTGGAGGAGAAGTAAGAAAAACTTATTAATCCATGTGCAAGGTTACTTTAATGAATAAACACGTCATTGCAAATGAGTTTGAGGAGAATTGATTTTGGAAAATCAAAAGCATACAAGGCCATCTCCAAGAGATTCTCTAAATATGAAATGCTCTCTATTTTGGAGAGTTAATACTTAAAAATAATTTCCAACAAATTCTTTAAATTAACTTTTAAAAAGTAGATTTTTCGCCCGTGCAATGCACAGGGTAGAGATCTGGTAAAAAGGTCATACATTAAAAGTAAAGGAATAAAAATTTAGATGTTTGCTATTGTAAACGAATATAAAAAATATAAACTGTACAAATAGGTAGCAGTTTGTCAATCGTAAATAGTACATAATAGCAAATTAATCATCCATGGAAATTGTAGTTTTAAGATTTAGCTAGGTTCACAATGAAACTCCTTGTGATGTGCATCCTCTAACATGATCAAAGCAAATAGTAATCTAACGAATTACATGTAACAATGAATAATGTGAAAAGATGTACTATTGCTTCAAGTATGAAATTTGAAAAATTCAAATCGATTTAATATGAAATTTGCGATTTGCTTATTATTGCTACACCATATAGATAAACACTTATGAAGAGGTGGCAGCGAAACAATTCTCCAATTCTGAAATATTATGCTCTATCTTCTTATTAATACTTAATAACTTATTGGATCATTTTCTCTGTGCCATGAAAGGCAGTCGTAGTCTTTGTTTTTTGTGATTTCCACCCGTGCGATGCATGATTAAAGCTCTTACAAAATATGTACTATTAGATCTTTTTCTCTATACCTTGAAAAACATTCGTACTCTTAAAAGATAAATGTCATCTAAAGTGTTAATACATCAAATGTGATTATTTTTGGAGTTCCCCATACTCCTATCTATCAGCATACTCCATGCTTTTACTCGTGCAAAGCATGGGAAGTAATACGCGGGAAGTTTCTTTAACAATATGCTTCTTATAAAAGGTAGTATATATCAAGTTTCTCATATATGTGCCAACTTTTTTTTTATCCAAATGAAAATTGAAAAGTAACTAACGCAATTTAACAAAATCATATCCGGTCACAATTTTTCACTTGGCACCCTTCTTAGCTGCTGGTTTAGTGACTTTGGCACCCATGGGATTCTTCTTCCACACTTTTAATGACACCAACAAGAGAAGTCATACGCATATCGCTCACAACTAAACCAAAATGTCAATATTCAAAAGATGTCTTCACAACCATGCACTTGATTGAAGGCGTCTAACCATACCAGCATCACCGTTTTTCAAGAAATTGAGCTCCTTCTTCGGTTTCTTACCAAAATGACAATTCCTGGGCATATCCGCTTCCAATCTCGCCATGGTAGTTCATAATGATGACTTGGGAAGTCAAGCTAGAAGCACGCATTAGTGACCTGTTCATCTTAGCAGTCTCTTCCTCAAACATGTCAATAATATGCTAGTCAATGCCATCAAGTTTGTTAAATCAATAATATGCTAAATCATTACCTGTAATGATTTTATAGTAACTATATATATAATATTCCTACTTCACTGGTAGGTGTCAAGAATTAATAGATATTCAAATTGGAATTGTAGGTATAATCTCACTCGTACGTTGCGCAGGAAGAATACTTACAAAGTGTTCTCACTTCATTAACAATTTTGCATATAGTTTTGCCGAAGTTGAACCTAATAGAATAACCAAAAAGTGATCTCTGTTCCAACTGCATTCATCGATGAATTAATAATCACATTCAAGGTTCTGTCAGTTATTTAGATATGGTGAAAATTAGCTCTTCCCATGTGACATACCAATTAGTTCTTCCTATGTGACATGTAAAGGTAAATGCAAATCTAACAAATCAATTACTTAGTCACTTACATATGCAAAGTTACAACTTACCCTACTCAAGCCCAAATAGAGGAGCATAATACCATGGATGTTTAAATAATGAGATTTCCATATACAAAATAAGGGAGATTAAGTTGAATTACCAAATAATTGAGTTTATGATTTAGTGGGACGGGGTCAAGTTTCAAAATATAAGTGAGGTGACATTTAAAAAGTTATTGACATTTGGGAAAACAAATTATAACACCAACACCACCTCCAACAGTAGTAGTAATAATAATAATATAATTAACTCACTAAAGAGAAAAAAAGGAGCATAATCTTGAAACGGATTTCATTACTTTAACTATCAGAGAAATGCACAACAACCAAAAGACTTGTGTCCCTACCGGTTACTACTGCAAGCTATAAGTAGACGCCATTTATAAAGGGGAAAAGAAATGAAAATAAGGAAACAAAGATTGAATATCGATAAGTGTTAATTTTTTACCGTGTTAATTTCACATATTCTCCCCAACTTTTAGGGTTAATATCAATTGGGTTTATTATTTTTTTCAACACGTTGAGTCTTCAACTTTTCACTAAGTCGTGCAAAAGCAGCTTTTCAAGGAAGAGGTGATAGCTCCTATATGGAGCTCAAAATCTGACATGGACAGCCAAGTGGAACTCCACATCTGCAAGACATAGTTCCCCCCAATATTGCTGGCCCCACAAATTCCCCCCCCTTTGTACCGGGACC
>CAVNYN010207304.1:9427-24337 GCA_963692815.1 Nyctanthes arbor-tristis | reverse complement strand
CAAAAAAAAAAAAAAAGTTATAATCATAACCAAAACTAGTGCCAACTGTCAATACTCATTGATCAGCAGTCTCACATTCATTGTCCTCTCAAAAACAAAACCAGAAAGCAAGAAGCAGTCGAAGAAAATATCTAAAGTTCGTAGTCCTATTACAAACCAATCATAGAACACAAACAAATAGGAAGCACAGTTGCAGTCCAATTAACAGTAACAAATAAATTCAAATAGATGGGCAGGAAACATATATGTAGTTAAAGTTTCAAACTTAAGAGTAGTCCAAGGTTTTTTTTTTTACCTTTTTATTACTAAAAATTGATGATCTTGGTTAGTGAGTTTTCCTTCTCGGGTGCGGCTTCTCTGTTGCTAGCTTGTAAATCCAGTAAACCTACATATAAAAATGAGACCTCAATAAACAGAATCATTTAGCTTGACAGAAACATATATTTGAAGTAGGGTTTTAACCAAGGCAAAAACGTGGGCAACAATAAGCATGACGACGGCCAAAGGCACGGCTTCCGCAATCCATGACCGATTTGATGCTTTCTGTGAATTTTCCATTTTTTTTTAACTAGTGAATTTACACATATAAAACCCTCCTCAGTGTGTGAAATTGGTGATGGAGAGGAGAAAACCCAAACGAAAATGGGGGAATTTTCGTAAAAGGCCCTTTGTCTTACAGAAGCGGAGGTGTATTCGATTGGGATTCTTAAAAGGTAATTTACACCTCGTCCCTAATTTAATTAAGACTTTTTAAGTATTAATAAATCACGTTCTTAATTTTTATTTTTCTTTGTAGAGTCTATAACCTTTTAAGAAACCCCATTTTAGCCCCTCATAATAAAAATCATCTATTTTATCCATTAACTATCCAATTGGAAAGAGAAAATTGAGATTTTTTTGACATATCAAAAGAAAACCTATTTGACAAATAAAAAATAATTTTTTCTAAATTTAAAAAAAAAAAAAGAAAAACGGGGGAGGGGCTCCTCTTTTGGCCACCGGAAATGGCAGCTCCAACAGCCAAAAGGGGGAGCCCCCCTCCCCCATTTTTCTTTCTTTTGAAAAAAAAAATTAAAATATTTATTTTTTTATTTGCTAAATAGATTTTCTTTTTATATACTAAAAATGGACTTAACTTTCTCTTTTCAATTGGTTTTAACGAATAAAATAAATGATTTCTGTCATCAAAGACTTAAATGAGGATCTCTTAAAAGGTTGAAGACAGATCGGAAGAGCGTAATAAAAGTTAAGGATGTGATCTATTAATACTTTAAAGATTGTGGACGTCAGATGTATATCACTATTCTTGAAATAAGGTCTTTTTTCTCGATAAAGACTATTATTTTATTATTACTACATCCGTCTCAAAAAGATGGCTCTATTCCTTTTTTCACATAAATTAAGAAAAATTCATTTAATAATATTAGAAAATAAATTTTAATATCATTTATTAATTATTACATTTTTTCATTTATTAATTATTACATTTTAATAATTCTATTTTTATGATAATAACTATGCGCATTAAATAAGATATATAAAAGAACTAATATTTCAAAAAAATTTAAAAAATAAACTAGACCATATTTTGAGACGGACGAAAAAAGAAAGATGGACCATCTTTTTGGGACAGATATAGTATTTTCTTGTTAATTGGTATTTTCTTGTTAACTGGTTATTTATTACTTTTAATTTGAATTTTAGAACATATTCAGTCAAAAAGAAGTAGATTATCCCCTTAAAAAAAAAGAAGTAGATTATTTAAGGGTAAAAAATATAGAGTTAGAGATGGAAATTTGATTATAAACGTCATTTTATTAGCTATATATATAATAAAATGGCAGTTGACAAAAATTTCTGAAATAAAAGTTTCAACTGTTACCGTAAAAAATTTTCTTGTGTGCCTAATGCTTATCCTTCTCTTTATATTATCATGGAAGACAGATGCACCATACGATTGTGGTGTAGAATTGAGGTTTCTTCAATGTTTTGAACGATGACTTAACTAATTGAATTTAGGTACATCAATGGTATTTCTTTACTGGCAAAAGCATTCATTTGTCTTAAATTGACAATGTGTTACCATCATAACTTTTCCCCAAAATTTTCTTTTAACAAGCCAAAAGCCCCCTCTGTGTCTTGTGCTCGAGATCAATCTAACAAAACTAATCAATCATGTATAGTCTTGATTACATGGTCATGGCCTTAAAAATGGAAAAAAAGTTGGTACTTTATTATTACTCTCTCCTCTGTAGGCTAGGCAAATTAAGAAGTCATATATAAATTTAGAGGTCTTAGTTTATTGTCTAATTTAAACTCTTAAATACGCATGTAAATTCTTAACTGGTAAACAAATTTTTTCCCTCAAAAATCTTGGAGGGAAAATTTCTAAAATGGCAAAAAATAAAAACTGAACGTAAAAAATGGCACTTCGTAAAAACTTGTGCAAAAATAGCAATTTTTTGAATAAAATTACATATTACCCTTAAACAATAATTTCTCTTTATATCTGTATATCTCTACAGTTTATCTGTATATCTCTACAATTACAATTATGAGTGCTGATTTCAACACTATAGTTTGATAAAAAATGTCTATACAATTTATCTGTATATCTTGACATTTAATTCCGACAATTCTAGATAGTTATCTGTATATCTCTACAGTTGAAATATAGATCTCGACAGTTACACGCTTTAGATTTAAACAGTTTCCTTTCTCGACAGTTGAAACGTACGCACCGTCGAGCCGACGAATTCCGGCCACAGAACAGTACGGTTGACTTTATCTCGCCATTTTGAGTAATATCCCTTCTACACCGATGTCAAATTCCTGCCCGATCGCTATAGATATGACGATGAATGTGTAATGCAATTCTTCATTTGAGGTTTCTTTAATAATGAAATTATGCGTTCGTAGGCTATTTGGGCATTGTTCAGCAAGTATCAAGGAAGATTTTGATGAGTTTAATTGCTTGAATTGGTGTTCGGATAAAGAGATTAAAGAATTGAGGCTCTTAAAATTGATATTAGAATTTTTGCTTAGGGGCAATTTTATCTAAAAAAGAAGAAAAGTGACATTTTTATATAAATTTAAAAAATAATCTAATTTTAAAAATAATATATTAAAATGTGTTCAAGTTTTGTAATTTCCTCAATCTTGAAAGCAAAATAAATGATTGATAAGAAAATCATTTGATCTTGTGCTTGTTAGTAGCGTGTAGGATTAGAAGAGAGTAGGATTCAGTGTAGCTCTTCCGATCTTGCCAGGTGTTTGGCAACCGCAATTTCAGTTACACTTCATTTTTTGTCTTTGACCAATTTTCTACCCACCCCCAAAACCTCTCTACCCCTTTCCCCCTTGCCTCATTTATTGGGCAAAAACCAGGCCCTCGGACACCCCCCAATAGACCCCACCCTCGCTTACCTCATTTGTTGTCTAAGAGTAGGCCCCTTCAATCGAACCCCACACCCCACGTCCCCTCAGCTCAAAAGTAGGGCCCTCAAGAACCTGATCCATAGCATAACAGAACCATCTAAGAACAGCAAACTTTTCTTTTTCTTTTCGTTATTTGTCTCTCAGAATAAAAGAAATGCAGAAATTAGAGAGGTTTGGAGAACAGAAATATATACAAAGGAAAATTTTAAGAAAAAAACTTGCCATTATTGATTTGTTCGACATTGACTATTATTATGAAACTTAACAAATTATTGTTGTTATTACAGCCTCAACCCCTTCTTTTAATCATCTGCCCTTTTGCTATTTCTACCCTCTCTCTCTCTCTCTCTCTCTCAGTCTCTCTCATGGCAATTCTTATCTCCGGTTTTCAGGTCTTCTTCTCTCTTATCTCTGTAAAAAAAAAAAAAAAATAGATGTATAGATGTATTTAACCCTAGCATTTTGTACTTTTTATGTTATTGAATAGATTTTGTGATTGTATTTCGGTTTGTTTTGATCATATGCGGGGTTCTTGAATTGAAGCCCAGAAAAGTACATCAGGACAAAGATGGGTTCTTGATGACTGCTGATATTATTACTATTATTCAGAATACATGTGAACGCATACGTATATAAGGCTAACGAAGAATTCTTTGTAGAAATATATTGTGACGCAAACAAGGGCTTTTGATTATTTGGGAAAATATAAAGATGGATTCTTGATTGTTTTTCTTTTATCAGTATGTTTATACAAGCATTTTAGATCTATTCTTGAATATGACGCTTAATGTGGTTTCTGTTTTGTGTTTTTCTATTAAAGGGCAGGTCGGATTGATCCATTATTGGGATTAAAGCTACTTAGATACAGTGATCTTATTTTTATTTTATTTTATTAACATCATATACCAAAATAAACCTTTTTTCGGTTTGGGAGGAAGAATAGTGACCTTCTTATTTGATTTGAGAAAGTCAAAACTAAAGCAATTTGGGAGTTACAAATACAGAAGTCTGAGAAAGAGACTATGGGGTATCTGAATTCAGTCTTGTCACAGTCAAGCCAAGTCCATGCTGATGATGCCCCTGTCAGCGGTGGTGGCCTCAGGTGATATTCTTTTCCTCTCCTTTTTGCTGCAGGAATGTATAGAATAATCCGGTTATGGCACTAACAGCACCTCCCATCACATGTGCGTGCATAGATGCATGCCACGTCCTCATGGCTGCATCCATGTAGCCACATGGGATGGGAGGTGCCTTCCAGAAATGCTAGATAATTTTTCATGTACAGAATACATGTTTATGTGTATTGTTATATGTGTTCTTAATTTGATGCAACATCTATTAATTTGCCAGGTGGTGGATGCATTTGCAATTATATTGTGTGTTTCACTTAATTGTGTTGCTCCTTTTAATTTTTTGTCTTATCTTATATTAGTTGTTTCTCAAAATAATCAAGAATTACTTTTGGTTTAGTTGAATGAATGTTCTAACATATTATTTATGAGCCTAGATGTTACTAATATAGGGGCAAGAAGTAAATATTGAAATCATTTCTTATTCTTTTTAATGCCATTTTCTGTTTATAGAAACAAAAGAATTCCTTTGAGTTTATCCACCTCTTATTTCTTTCTTCCAGTTGCTTGTTTTTGTAAATAAACCTACAACAATCCTGTCTCCTCCCTTCTCATTTATTCTTTTATTTTAGGGGTGCTTTTCTGGCATTCTTGCAATGCTTTATAATCTGTATGTGTTCCTAAAGTCTGCATGAGGGAAAACTCATGTACTGGGTTGGTTGTAACATGTTTTTTGTCATAATTTGAGATCTAGCGCGAAATTGTCTATGTGGTAGTTCGAGAAACATTTATCATGTTCTTGTCGTTTTTGACTTTTTTCATTGTATACTGCTCCAATGGCATGTTGTCAGTCGAAATTTGCATTTACTCTCTCTACAGCCTTCAATCACCTGGCTGCTATTGGCCAAATCTAATTTGTCATGTTATGCACGCATTTCATCTCTTGTCGTATTATGCGCACAGAATCTTACTACGTTTTCATATGACGTGAAGGGAGTCATTAATTTTCTTATCGTATATGGCTTGAAATAATACTAATTTCTTGGAAAGTAATTGACTATTTAATTTTATTGTTTCACGGCATTGACTTTGTATGTCTACTGAAAAAGAGAATTGTGTTTGTTTCTGACAGACACTTGGCATATTAGCAAAGAGATCGGAAGAGCGAATTTAATATGAAAACTTGGGATAGCCACTTCTCAACCTCATGAATTGTTTATTTTTTGTTGTTTTTATTTTTGTTATTACATTTCAGGAAAAAAAAAAATTGTATACATGCTTTCTTCTGAATTATAATTTATAATACTACATTGAGAAACCCTTTCGTCTACTGGCTTGAGCTTTTCAGTATTTAGGTTTGATCACTGCAGTATTGAAATTATTATTGTGCTTCTCTTTATTATTATTATTTTATTTTATTTTTCTCCATTTGTTAGATTCTGGACAATTGTTAAACCGTAATATATATAGCATCTAGTTTAACTCTCCTTTCAAACAGCCAGAATAGGAAGTTCAGCTATGGATATGCAAGCTCTCCTGGTAAAAGATCTTCAATGGAGGACTTCTACGAGACAAGGATTGATGGCGTAGATGGAGAAGTGGTTGGTCTCTTTGGGGTCTTTGATGGTAAGCCTTTTAAGTACCCCTCCCCTGCACTGCACCACCACCTCCACCATTAAGTCTCAAGTTGTATTCTTTACTACATATTACCTTGTATGTATTTAACTATGTTTATGCTTCTATTCTTTCAGGCCACGGGGGTGCTCGAGCTGCTGAATATGTTAAACAAAACCTTTTTAGTAATCTGATCAGGCACCCGAAATTTATTTCTGACACCAAATCAGCTATAGGTAGGCCCTTGACAAAGTCTCTTCACATGTTATGATATGCTTATCAACCTGCTTTTATTGTTTTTCCTGTGTTGGTCTCTTTCCAGCTGATGCATACAGCCATACGGACTCAGAATTCCTGAAATCAGAGAACACCCAGAATCGAGATGCTGGATCAACTGCTTCTACTGCTATCCTTGTCGGGGATCGTTTGTTGGTTGCAAACGTTGGGGACTCCCGAGCTGTTATATGTAGGGGAGGTAACGGTAAGAATCAGAACCTTTCTTTGTGTTCTGAAGAAGCATCAGACTAGACCAATAATAAGACACCACACTCTAAATCTGAATGAAGTACTTAGATTTGTTTACATCCTGATTCTACTGGGTTTAATTTTTTTTTTAATTTTTTTTTCTGAAAGTAATTGAACTTGTCTATCAAGCCCTTCGAGTTCTCCGCCAAATAAATGCCATTGACGAGAGTATATTTACTATTAGAAAAAGGGGGGGGAGACACTGTTGGCCTTCTATAAAACTTGTGATAATTGCTATAACACTCATACATTAAAATTACTGAAGATTGAAGAAAATGTTGAAGACTGAGTCAGCAGGAGTAAATGTATTGGATGGTGACATAGGAAAGACAACTTCTCATGCAAACATCCAAAGATCCATTTGTTAATTTCATGCAATTTTTGGGACCCCACTTCTTGTTGTGGCTGTATTATTTATGGACTGTGTTAGGATGCAAAATTAATTCTAAAACTATGGATAAACAGTTGGTTTCAGAGAGTTTAGGGTTAGCTGCTTGCTGGCTTTTGTGTGCATCAGATTGGTGTTTGATTCTCATCATAATTTCAACGTGATCTTGTGTAGTAGAGGGTGAGTTTCTGTGCTTGGGCTCCCCCTTGCTGCCCCAAAATTCCTTTTCCTCTTTTCTATTATTATTATTTTTTATTTTTTTCCCTTTTTCAAACCTATATATACCCATACATCTAAGGGCTCACCCCTATATTCGATGCTGGCTCCACCATTGAATTCGTAATTGAGTAGTTCCCATATAAGAGGTAGGTGAGATTATAATGTGGAAATTATAATGAGTATCAAACAAGTGTGCCATTATATGTTTCAGCTTTTGCTGTTTCTCGGGATCACAAGCCAGACCAAACTGATGAGCGTCAACGAATTGAAGATGCTGGAGGTTTTGTGATGTGGGCAGGTACTGACAGTTTCATGGCGAGTTTCCTTCTCATCTATACCATGTTTCTTCCAGCTGGGTTAATTACCCGTTCGATATTGTCTACAGGAACTTGGAGAGTTGGAGGAGTTCTTGCTGTATCTCGTGCTTTTGGTGATAGACTGTTGAAGCAGTTTGTGGTTGCTGATCCAGAAATTCAGGTACGTTTTGAAACTTGTACCAAAACGTCGGTCATATATCTTTAAAAATGACAGAATATCTGACACAAATACAAGAAATTTGTGATATTTTATATTGAGAAAGGTCTTGATCATCAGGGGCCTCTCAAATGTTAAGCGCATATAACTTTTCCTATTCCACCACATCCCCCAAGCCCGATTTTTCAACTGCACACTAGTGTAAATAGAGTGACAGCGTAGAATTATGTTTTGTGAATGCCCTTGTGTGTGTGTGTGTCTATGTCTGAATACATAGAGTAAGCTTCAACATTAGATGAATTCTTGTAATAAGAACAGTTGTGAAAAGAATTTCCAAATTGTGCAACATTTCGGTATTTGTTTTACCCTAGAAGGAACCCAAAATCTTTAAGTTCTGCATGTAAAATTTTTTGCATTTTTGTTGTACATAAGATCTTATAAATAGGTACGTTGTTATGGTCCATGAATGGATATTGATTGCTAGGTCTTTTGGTGGGGATTTAAATGCAGGAGGAAAAGGTCGATGACACCTTAGAATTTCTTATTCTCGCAAGTGATGGACTTTGGGATGTGGTGACTAATGAGGTTTGCCTTTTCCCGCTATTTTCTAGTTTACTTGGAATACTTTGTATTTGCTGTTTGACTACTTGAGAACCCAATATTGGGTGGGTCTCGAAATGAGGGAGTCTTCAGTAAGACTGTCCTTTACGTCTAGGTGGTAGGACCACCATTAAATTAATGACAATTGACAAGTGGACATTCTAATCCACCTAACCACTTTTAGCAATTATTATTTATAATTAAAAAATCAATTAAATTTTAAAACCCCCTTCTCTCTCTCTCTCTCTCTCTCTTCCATATACCACTCTTTTCTTCTGCATCCAAACTGATGAATTCTCCGATAGGCGATAATCGGCTTCACTGCTTCTCAGTTCTCTCTAAAATCCCCACAACAGATATCTTCAAAGTTTTCGCGGATACCCCTTCTTCATCTTCTTCCTCCGAACTCTAATATGTCCAGCCCATCTCTCCAGATTCACATCCCGGTTCACCCTGTTGAGGACCATAGCCTCAGAGTCCAAATCTCTGATCAATAATTACTAAAAAGATATACAATAGCGAGAAGAATCAAATCTGGAAAAAATGGTGCACTGGGCCACACTGAAAAACCAATGAAGTCCATTTATTTATTACGTTCTAAAACAAAAGTGCTTTCTGGTTTTCAGGCGAAAACGATGAAGAATTACTAAGATTAAAATTTAAAACGATTCATTAGCATACAATGAATGGTTATTAGTTATTTTCCAAACTAAAAGAAAAGGGAGACTGTGGATCTACCAGTCAGACGCTGGAGAAGATAAGTCCCCATATATGGATAAAATACAGAGAGAGGGGCTAGGGAGGAAGAGTGTTAATTGATTTTTTAATTATAATAATAATTACTAAAAGTGCTTAGGTGGATTAAAATATCTAATTGTCGCTGATTTAATGGACAGTCCTACCACGTAGAGATATAAGACTGTCCTACCGAAGATTCTCGTCAAGAAATGCATCTTCTGGGAGGCAGGAATCATTGTAGTCATTTTATCATTTTCAGGAAGCGGTCTCTATGGTTAAGCCAATTCAAGATCCAGAAGAAGCTGCAAAAAGGCTTATGCAGGAAGCTTATCAGAGAGGCAGTGCAGATAACATCACCATCGTCGTTGTCCGGTTTTTGGCTAATGAAGAAGGACCCTCCAACAGTGGCTCGCATTAAGAAGATGATTTTACTTATTGAGTGCTTTTATCTGATGATCTACTTGATGGGAAAGCTGAACAAAAAGAATGCTAATAGTCTTGTACTTTTAAGTACAAAAACATAGTGTATGATGGTCTGTGCAATTAAGGTGCTCTACTTTAATATCAGCCTTTAGAACTGTATGTAACTTCAGAGCTTTGACTTGTAGATGTTTACTTGAATTGTACAAGGCCTTCATGTTTTTATGTCTTTCGGACATGCTGTTGGTTGGTGGAACGTTGTGTCTCATATTTTGTACTGTTAGAACACTTGTGTGGCCATTTGATATTTTTGGAGCCTGGGTAGGTGCCTCGTGCAGTAAATGTGAATGCAGACTATGTTGGTTGGCGGCCTTTACAAACACGCATTCTATTCTCTTCTCGTCTTCCAGTCCTTCAATTCTTGCTCCATTTTTTTTCCCATCATGTAGATCTTTTGCATGGTATTTATTCTGGGATCTATTATGTTTTCACTCGGTCTGTCATTTGCTTGAAAGTGATTAATCCTTCGTGACATGTCGTTTTGTACATAAAAAGAGGTGATAAACAGCCTTGAACCAGATTTATGGCAACTCTAATAGGACAAACAAGGTGAGTGGTTCACAAGAAGTTTTACGAAAAATGAAGAACATCCATTGATAGCAAAACTTCCCTAGGCACATTCATTTTATACAAGATGCTTATATTTAGAGGTAACACTATTACACTAATACTATGGTATATATCAGATCAGATGCTTGCATTTACAGGTGCTTTTATCCTAAATATTGCTGTAGACACTGTTTTAAGTTTTGCAAAGTTACTGGCTTTGATAAAAATGAGTCCATACCATTTGCAAAACACTCATCTGCACTCTCTGACAAGGCATTTGCTGTCATCTGCAAATAAATTAGTCGAACTTATCAGAGGATGGTCAGCGAGAGAAACTGATTTCCTTCAGCAGAAAGGACATGCAAAATCTTACCGCTATGATAGGAATCCTTTTTCTCAATTTATGCAAATCTTCTGGATTTCGTGAATAGTCTGGGGGAGGTAACTGCAGTTCAACTCCGGCATTCACCGCATCATCCCAATTACCAGTTTCTTCAAACAACCGGATCAGCCTTGTTGCTTGAAGACCATCCATTACCGGCATGCATACATCCTGCAAATGTTCCACATTTCAAATGAATAAGGATGCAAAAGCTGACTTTAGAAGGAAAACATCATATATTACATGATGATAGACTATTACTTAAAACCTAGATAACTTTAACTACCTGGTGTGTGTTTGTCAGAGAAAATTGTACAGTGAGATCGGAAGAAAGACAAAACTAAAATCTTGTTCGTGATATTGGTTAATCTAGTCTTTCTATTGTTCTACATACCAAAAGGCAACTTGATGACTTGCCCACTGTTTACTTCATCTCTATTTCACTAATGCAGTTAATATGGAATTCTAGGTAGTGTTGGATTCTTCTAAGCGTACCATGAGAACAAGATCGTAGGTGTTGGATTGGATAACACGCACAGCTTCTACTCCATTATTCACGACATCTATGTTGTGCCCCAACTGTTTCATCATTGACTTGGTCACCATCACATTGATCTTGTTATCCTCTACAAGGAGGATCTTGGCTTTCAACTTGGCATTGGAGATTTCTGGACTGTTACTGGAAGTACTCATGAAACTTATGACAGATGGAGAATGTGTTGATATTACTTGAGAATCAACTGTGTCCGGAGTTTCCCCTATTCCATTTCTTGTTCTGAATGAACTGGAGGAGTGGTCATAAAAGTGCAAACTATTGCGTGCTGCACCAGAATCTGAGCTATGCCTCGATGAGACCTCAGGTTCAGATGTCTCAACAATACCAGCTACTGAGCAGGCATTTTCTTCTGAACTAGAATCTTTAGATCTAATATGACTAGACAGGAATAAGATGTCTTCTGAAGTTCCAGTAGAGTCATTTGAGGCATCAAATTGATAACTGTTTGGTGAGAGTTTTGGGTGCCTTCCAGAACCCTGAGAAGAAATTAACGAACCCAACATACGTGGTTGGAATAAGAAAATGCCTGAATGTAAATCATCGTCATTAGAGTCATCCGGGAGATCATGGTTGGTCATATCTGAAAGTTCATCGGGATCATCTAACTTATCAGAGGCCGGAGAATCCTTGTAAGGCAGTATAAATGTAAAAGTGGATCCATAATGTTCTTCGCTGGATACAGTAAGGTGACCTCCCATGAGTTCAACCTGTTTGTATACACAAAAATGTGAGGCTGCTAGGACCATTCATAAGGAAAATAATTTTAAGAATTCCTTGTTCTCCCTCTTAGGTTTCTTTCTCCTTTCAAGAGACCATCTGCTAGGCTATGACAAGCAACAACATTTTCGAGAACAGTTACACAATAAAAAATTTTATTTCCCAAGAAGCGTAGTCAAGAAGACATAAGTAACATTTAAACTTTTTGAAATTTAATATTTTATTTTCTTACATAGGTATTGTCAGAATATACTAACAAATGAATAGGTAAATTTTAGAAGAATGGTTACTGGATTAGCTACTATCATACTGAATGTTAGGTTAGGACAAAATATCCATGAGATGAATGCTAGGGAAATGCGGAAGTGAGGTGGATCAGAGTTGGGATATGTCTCATGTATACCTAGTGAAACTCCAATTCACAAGAAGAATCTGATTCTAAAAGAATGGGCTGAGAGAGAGAGAGAGAGAGAGAGAGAGAGATAGATAGATATAAAGAGAGAGAGAGAGAAGTAGAGACGTACCCAAAACAATGTGATGCGATTATAAGGGAATTTATTTCATTAGAAATTTTGTTAGACATAAGATGGAAGGCACATGGTAGAGAAAAAAATCCATGTAGGTTATCTGAATTCTATTTCAGATGAGGTTTAAATTGAGGGAGCAAAAAGTTAATTATCCGATGATAGCTTCATCCACTTTGCTGAATATTTTAGAACACTAGCTGAATAAGAAATGGACGTGCAGTATATAGCTAGATTACCAATTGTTTACAGATTGCAAGTCCTAATCCAGTTCCACCATACTTTCGAGCTGTATCAGCACCAACTTGCATGAATTTCTTAAATAGATTGGGTATAGCATTTTCTGCAACATCAAGATTGCAAAATTACTGACCATAGTGAGTAAAATCTACAATAAATTTTCCAAAGGGTTTATTCGAACAGAACAAGGAATTTAAAGCATGTACCTGGTATTCCAATCCCAGTATCATAAACATCACAGCGGATCCACACTATTGTCTCTTGTTCATTGGAGTGAGTCTCTTGGAATTCTTCCACTGTCAAACATTTATCTTCTGTCTCTGTATTGTCTGAGATAGGTGGTTGATCAGAAATATTCTGAGGTGGTACTTGTTTGACTGCATCACGAGGCTCTGGTATCACGTAAAGCTTTATACCAACCTTGCCTTCATGAGTAAACTTGATAGCATTGCTGGTAGATGAAAATGTAGATGCCTTTATACGTAAAATTCATTTTGGAGTTCATCAAAAAGTTATAACATAATTATGCCAAAAAATTAATGGTTAGCCTAAAAATTGAGCTGTATTACATATTTTACTTTGAAATGAATGGTGTACCTTCTCAGAAGAAAAGAAGATTATGGTGTCCTGAACAAGTTGATTTTACAGATATTTTTTTTTTTCTCTATTCCATCTAGAACAAGAAGTTTTGGGACATATAGCGTTAGTTGGAGACCCGTATAAATGGTATAACTTCCTAGGAAAAAGGGATCCAAAAACATGAAAAATAAAAATAGAACCTACGTATTCTGAAGGTAGATTTTATACTAAAATATATTAAAGAACCTGATCAGGTTTGTGAGAATCTGACGAATCCTTAAGACATCTCCAACAACCTGAAATTGAAGCATTTCTTTTCAATGGAAAGTAGTTATGACTGCGGTATTAGCAAGTACTCCCACTCTAAATTCGTAATTCCAAAAAGGAACTTTTGGTTTTATTGAACTATAGTGTAAAGGTTCATTACCTCCACCGGGACATCATCAGCTACATGTCCTTCTAAGGCCAATGATTTTTGTAGTGATGCTGCTGCAGTCTGAAGTACGTGCTTTACTACCTCTCTTGGCCTAAACTTCGTAACTTCCAATTTCATGACTCCTAAACAGAACGAAAGTTTTTAGCAAATTTAAATAGATGATAGATCTTGCTCTTGACATGTACGTGAGAGAACCGCAAAACAAATTGAAATTAACTTACCAATAGAACCCCATATTGGGTACTTTTTTGTTAGAACTTATCATGAAAATGTTGGAGGACATACCTGATTCCACCTTGGAAAGATCAAGGATATCATTTATCAGTTGAAGAACTAGATCACCGGAAGATAACATTACTTTCACCAGTTGTCTCTGTTCCTTATCAAGTTTAGTGGCAGACAGGATCTCAGCCATACTTACAACACCAGATAGGGGTGATCGTATCTCATGAGACATGGTTGCTAGCATTTGTTTTGCACGCATTGTTTCCTCTGCAAGAATATTATATACAATGAGTGGAACTTTTTCATTTATAGCTGATCTCATGGAAAGAGAGGATGGACAGGATGCTTGAACGAACCTGTTATATGTATTGTTTTGTAAAGTTCGGTCTCCTTGGCCTTTTGTACAGCCATTTCTTCTCGAAGCTTTGCAATTTTTTCTCTTTTCCGGACCTGGAGTACAATTTTGATTAATAACACCAAGTAAGGTTAAAATAATGGGGAGAAACTTTTATGATAACAAGTCTAAGCTACTAACTGAATTTCAAAAGGGTAGCCGAAGAAGCCAGAGAGTTAAACACAAGGTAAAAGACAGCACTGAAAACCCAACCGCCCAGAAAAGTATTTTTAGTTTTAGCTATGAATTGTGAAGTTTACTGCCAGTAGCAACCTTTTTTTATGTCAATTATATCTTTTTATAGAAATGAAGTTGTCTACAAAAGGCAGTTTCTTCGAAAATCTTCCACTAGACATACCTGATCAGTCACTTCCATGCCCATATAATTTACACCAATAGTCTCCCCTGCCTTGCTGAAAACGGGTTCCACATAGATTAAGAATGTTTTCGACCCAAATAATTCAGTCTCAAATGTTATTTCCCTTTTAGCTGGCAATCCTCGTTCTAAAACTTCTCTTTTGAAGTCTTGGGATTCCTTTACACCAGAACCAGTGAAAATCTCCACATCAGTTTTTCCAATGATATCCTGTCAAAGAAAAATTTGCATGGCATCAAAAAAATTTGAGAAAATTAGAACATAAAAACATGGAAATTTGCTACTGAAGAAAAAATCAACTGCTGTCAGCAATGATGCATGTTTGCAAGCAGCAGTTTTTTTTTTTTTTTTTTTTTTTTTGGGAGGTGTTGGTTGTTTTGTTTTTG
>CAVNYN010207303.1:0-11467 GCA_963692815.1 Nyctanthes arbor-tristis | reverse complement strand
AAAAAAAAAAAAAAAAGAACATGGCTTGATAGAGGCGATTCTAGCATCATAGTACTATTATAAAGGGCTTAATGATAATTTAATTTGACGGACTAAAATCCATAGCTAAATATGAAACAATTTCATTAATAAAGTGTAATATAAAAAGCTTTCAAAATTTGATATGACTGTCACATCTAAAATTGAATATAACTTAAACTGATAACAAATTTGAACTTGCAAAATAGATTTTATATGCAAAAAATTATCAACTATCAGAACAATAACCCGTGTACGTCTCTAACATTCTCCTATTATACCAATAAATAAATATCTTTCTACTAAAAAATTCTTTGGATTTCACTTGGAGTTATTTGAAACTCACTCTTTTATTAGATAGTATATTTAACTACTTTGACTAATTTACAAATTAGAAAAAATATTCAACAAGATAGGCAACTAATAAACAAGCTGAGCAACTATTATAATTTAGGAAAGTACTCAAATGCAGAAAACCCAACCACTATATGTAAAAACAAGTTCAATAAATTATACCATTCAATTGCAAAGTATACTTTAGGTAGAAAGTATACAGTGACCGAAGTTTGTACAAATCTCTTTATAATGAAAAACTGTGAGCATATTATATAAAGGAAACTTTAAAGAGGAAAAGATTCAACATTTGTGGAAAACAGACACAAGAAAAGCTACCCATCACCAGCCTTCTCAGCACCAATGACAACTTAAACATAACATCCAACTCGTCATAATCAGAGAGCATTCAGTTGGCTTGCCTCTAACCATGAATATGCTATCTTAATCAAAAAAAAAAAAAAATATATTAATAATAAAATAGACGCACTATACAAATTTGTCAATCAATTTTTGATATATATTTTTTTTGGAAGGCAATTTTAGATTTTTTAGGATGCACCTCGGTTTGAAACTAACAAATAAAAATATTGGAGCACCAATTGAAAATATAGAATGCCATACAACATAAAGAAATATCCTTTCATTCCAAGAGCTCAGACCATGGATGCTCGATGTTAGTACAAAAAGTCTTGTAAAATGTTGGTATTCCTAATTTTATTTAAGTGTTAAAAAGTGTTCAAAATATTGTTACGGTTTTTGCATGACATTATTTACATGTGATATTTTTAGCATGCAAATTTGATATATGTCCTGGCTGAAAAGAAAGTGTTGGGGCGTGTGTACACTTTCTTAAGGCAGAAGAATTTTAATTCCATGCATACTCTATGTTTCCTAGTTTAAGTTGTCTTAGATCACCATATTTAACTAGGTTCAAAATATATGCATGTCAAGTTCGAATAAAGATTAGGAAAGTTTTTGTTTATGGTATATTACAATTCTAACTTTCCTTGTTTTGATTTTGATTTGAATATGGTATCTTTAATTCTTATCTTGCACAAGAATTCAAAGACCATTCTATAAATTCTTGTAGGCCGAACATCGAGGTGACACGTCTTGAGCAAAAGGACTTCACAAGAATATTACTTCATAGCTTGACGCAAAACAAGAAACGAACACACTGCCAAAAACCCGTGAGACTTGTTCTTACAATTGATTTCCACGCTTTCAAGTTGTGTTTATTTGATAACCCTTCATAGTTCATCGGCAGGCGACTGACATATGTGTGAGGGACTTATCCACTCAAGGTTGAAGTAGTTTATCTGTTCAAGTGTCCCAAGATGAGTTCGGGAGATCTCTAGAGCTTGATGTACATTCCAGGAGGAGCGCGGGAGAAAAAAGAAGCAATGCAAGTTGTCAATACGTCAAGAGACGAAAAGAGGGAGTTTTTTTTTTTATAAGTTTTCCTTTTGAGCGTTTTGTGTCTATTGTGATAGCACTTAATTATCTTTCTCTGTACTGAACTTTGCTTGAGTTAGTAGATTGGGTTGTCCCATGGTAAAGGTGCCGTTGGTTTTTTCCTTTTTAGGTTTCACGTAAACAATTCTAGTGTTGTTTACTTTCTGCGTACATACTCAAGCTAGAGATATCTAGATCAAGTTACACTTTACACCAGATTAACTGTTTAAGTAGCTTGGTAGGATACATCATGATTAGAGTTTAGATAACTACATATTCACAATTGGTATCAGAGCATGTTCATTTAAGCTTTTAGTGAGATCGGGTTCATCTAGACATAGACATCTCTACTGTTAAACCACCTATACTTGACGAGATCGGACTATGTATATTGGAAAGTCTGCATGCAAATTTATATTCAATTTATAGATAATAGGGTTTGGACTTCTATCCTTACTGGTTAAACAGCACCTATTGTCACTGCTGTAGATGGTATTCTAAAACTTTAAATGCTATTTTTTCCTTTATAGAAAATCAGTTCAGACTTGTTACTAATTGCAGGACTGCTGAGGAAGCTTGAGATGTTCTTCAAGTTGCTAATGAAGGAACAACTGCAGTCAAGTTGTCAAGGCTCCAGATGCTCACTTTTGAGTTTGAGCAAATCAAAATGGAGGACAATGAAGAATTCAAGGATTACTATGCTAGGTTGTGTGAAATTACCAATCAAGCATAGGCTCTAGGTAAGATATATTCTGAATGAAAGATTGTCAAAAAGATTCTCAGATCTTTGCCAGACAGATTCTACACAAAGGTCACTGCCATTGAAGAAAGTAAGGATGTGGACGAGACGACGCTCTTCCGATCTGCTTGTGGGATCTTTGTTAACATACGAGTTGAACTTATCCAAAAGGAAAAAGGAGAAAAAGTTTGGGATTGCATTCAAAAGCAAGGTGGAAGATTTTGAAACTAAGGAAGAAGCTGATAAAGATGATAATATTGCACTCCTCACCATACAGCTAAAAAAGTTCTTGACAACTAAACAAAAAAAGGTAGGAGATTCATAAATCAGAGCATACTTCAAAGATCATATCAGATGAAAAATCAGAATCAAGGTGGAGAACAACAGCAAAATCAACAGAGGAAATCTAGCTACAGAAAATCCAGAGGTAACTTTTCTCTAAGAAGCAACCTACTAGTAGAATAAGGTGTAGAGAATGTGAAGGCTACAGCCATATCGTCGTAGAATGTCCAAATGCTCAGAGAAGAAAGAAAGTTCAAAAGGCGATGAAAGTTACTGAGAGTGAAGACGAGGAGGATGTGTCTGGATCAGAATCAAAGAGCTCGTCAGAAGAACATATTACTATCCTGACGCTGCCTACACTACAGCCTCAGACCGGTTCTATGAACTACCTCACTGCTAACATTGCAAAACCTTCTACAAGTGAGAAGATATCCTGTCCCAACTGTGCAACACTACAGAATCAACTTGTAGCAGAACAAGATAAATATGACATGCTTCAAGTCATGATAGAATAGATCGGTAATGATGAGAAGAGAGATCTATACAAAACCATTGAACAAAAAGATTAGCAGATCAAATAGCTGACAACTGATTTAGAGAATGCCCATGAAAAGATCAAATAGATGACAATTGGAAGTACAAGGTTGAATGAAGTCCTGAAGTAAGGAAGAGCTTCAGGGGATACATCTGGACTGGGATATGAAGGAAAAGGTAAAGTTTCCTAGCAGACAGTTTTCATAATAGAATCAGGGAAAAACTTCCAAAAAGAACCTACAGGACATAAATAGAATTTTGGACCTCAACAGGATATGTCTGGACCCTTTTCGAGCAAAATTGTCCAAAAGAATAGTCCATCAAAGCAGCAATAGCAGAACACCAGAAACCAACATGCTACTGTCAGACCAGTTCAGAACTCCAATGTGTGTAAGGTCAGATAAGTAAATTGTAACTTTTATGGTGAATTTGGTCATCATGTTTTCAATTGTCAAAAATATATAAAATTGATCAATATACACAAAGTCAAAATACCTGAAGTAAAAGATAAGGTATAACAGGTTTGAGTGAAAATGGGTGAGTACAAGAGTTATGTTGTCAAACTTTCTTTAAGTGCTTTAATCCCTAACACTTCGTATTTTGATAGTAGATGTTCTAGACACATGATAGGTGACTTAGAGCTGTTGTCCAATTTCCAGAAAGGTGAAACTAGTTCAGTTACATTGAGGGATCTGGAAACATCTGCATTGAAGGCTTACCCACTCTTAAGAATGTTCTATTTGTGTCTAGTTTGAAAGAAAATCTTTTGAGTGTTGGTCAATTGTGTGATGATAATCTCAGAGTGATCTTTTTCTAAAACTGAGTGTAAAGTTTTTGATCTTGATACTAAAACAAACTTGCTTGGAAAAACTTTACTTAGAGCTGTTAGGTCTAGTGATAAATGTTATATATTAAATTATAAAATTACTTGCAAAGTTGCTGGTACTAACCCTACAGAGCTTTGGCAAAAGAGATTGGGTTACATGAACAATCAAAATCTACACAGATTGACCAAAAGTGGAGCTGTAAGAGGTATTCCAGCATTGAAAACAATTCCTAAAAGTATATGTGAACCATGTCAGAAAGGTAAGTAAACAAGGAATTCACATAGAGCAGGTTAGCACTTATCTACCTCCAGTGTTTTTGAACTTATAGACATGAATCTTATAGGTCCAATCCAAGCTGAAAGTATAAAAGGTAAGAGGTACATATTTGTCTGTGTTGATGGTTTTTTTAGATTTACTTGGGTTGATTTCATTAGAGAATAATATGATACATTTGATAGGTTTTATGTTCTGTTCTAAAAGCTCACAAATAAACAATATGATGAAGGTGTTACATTAAAGAGAATTAGAAGTGATCATGGCAAAGAATTTGATAATTCTGACTTTTTTGATTTCTGTGAAAAATATCGTATCCTGCATGAGTTTTCAACACCTAGAACCCCTAAACAAAATGGTGTAGTTGAAAGGAAAAATAAAAACTTGCAGGAAATGGCTAGAGTCATGCTTAATAGTAAAAAATTACCTGCTAAGTTATGGACTGGGATATTTTACATCATTAATAGAGTGACACTTAGACCTAGAACTAATTAAACTCCATATGAAATTTGGAAAGGCAGAAAACCTAGGTTAACCTATTTTCATGTTTTTTGTAGTAAATGCTATATCTTGAATGATAAAGATTACCTGGGTAAATTTGATGCTAAATCTAGTGAACGAGTCTTTGTTGGATGTTCTGAGAATTCTAGAACTATAGAATTTATAACATGCGTACTCAGAATATTGTTGAGTCTGTAAATGTTAATGTTGATGATATTGCTAATTACTCCATTTATTCACAGGAACCTGAAATTGACAATCTGAAAGTCATCGCAGGACAGAATTAGACTGACAGAATTGAGTCAGGACATAGCCTGCCTCAGTCAACCATATCAGGATAGGTAGATCTTGAGCAAAATACATCCAGCCATAGTCGAAATGATCAAATTACAGAATCTGAATTAGAACCTGAACCAAAATCAGAACTAGAACCTATACGACAACCTTCTACTAGAATTCAGAAGGCACATATTCAGTTGACAACATCCTATCTAGAAGAGAATGGATGGTGACCAGAAAAAGATTTCAACAAAAATTTGGTCACATATGTTACATCTGACTTGTTGAACCTAGGCCTGAGCATTGGGTCGGTCGGGCTGGGTTAGGCACGAACCCGAAACTAACTCGAGTTGAATCGGGTTAACCATTGTGTGAACCGAAACTGGCCCGACCGACTGGTGAACCCGACCCAAAGCGACCCGATTCGGGTCAACCATTGGTTTAGGCAGGCCCATTCTATACGAATAACAGTGTTTTACCGAATTAAGGCCTAAACAATATATTTTTTGTACCGAATGCTTAATTTAAGCATAAAACACTGAAAAAAATATGAAAATATCATCTAGATGCTTACAAATACACAATCACTTAACATCAAACCATTTAAAAAAAATAGCAAACAAAGAAAGGTGGCAGCGACAAAATAATTAAACAAATACACTTATACACATAAATCGTTAACACTAATACACTACTACACAAGTACACTAGCACAACCATCAACAAAGCACAACACACAAGCATTAGTCTAAAGCTCCAATTTCCAAATTCCAATCAACTAGTCTAAAGTTCACCAATCACTAAACAAACATCACTCCAGAACCATAAGTCCACAACCATACAACACAACAAAAGGAAGATAAAAGCACAAATTCAAATCCACAACCATGAGTACAAGTGTACAACTACATGACCTAAGCAGAAGTCCACAACGAACAAACACTAAGTATTCTTAAATCAAATACATAAACATTAAGAATCCAATCCAAATCCTCAAGTCCCGACTTGAAAAAATTAACGGGAGTTAAAACTTGAAGTATCTCCATCAATCATCTTCACCATCCCAAGACCTTCATAAAAGGAGCAAATACTTCACTAGCCTTTTGCGTTCTACAAAAATAACAAATTTAAAAGCATAAATGTAATTTTCAAATAACAATTAACAATTAATGTATTATATACTCACAAGAAATCAATTTTCAACTATCGGACACCTCACTACTAGATTGCTCCTTTTCTTTATCTCTCGATGATCGTGATGACAATTCTAAGAACCAAAAAAAGAAAAAGAAAAAAATTGTATGAAAAATTCACAACAAAATATTTTCTAAAATGGAGTTAAACTTGTTTAATACCTTCATCGAGTTCATTATAGAACTCCACGTCCTCAATGCAGAACACCTCTTGTTCTTGCTTTGGAGAGATTTGAGTCAATTCTGGAGGCATACAATAAGCTAGACCATGTTTGGAGTAGGAGAACTATGGAAGGGATCAAGAATTCTTCCGCCTGTGCTAAAAGCACTCTCTGAAGCAACCATGGAGACTTGAATAGCTAGCACATCCCTTGCAAATTTTAAAGCGTGGGATACTTCTTTTCTCCATGAAGCTTCCACCACCTAAGCACATCAAATTCTGTGTCATCAGAGCTTTCACAAGGGTTAGACAAATACCTTTTAACATTATCCTTAATGTTCTCTGCTATATCCTTCTCTGCCCGTAATCTCTTAAACTTCTCCGCCTGTGCTACTAAGCCACTCATCGATGTACTAGTGGTAGTTTGAGAGGATGATGAAATAGTATAGTCAATAGACATAGATGATTGAGTAGATGATTGAGCTTGTGGCTTACTGTCATCAAAATCCAAGTGACACTTGTAACAAGCTTTCAAAGTATCAGACAATCTTTTTGTCAATATCTTCCCAGTACATGTAGCGTAAATCTTCTTCCAGTAAAAACTACATATAGTCCACTTTATACCTATGATCAACCACCGTACCAAGCAACAACATATGATTGACCTCACCCATATTCCCCTAATAGTTGTCATATTTTGCCCTCATCTTAGTGGCCATGTTACTAAAAATCTGATCTTCATTGAGCTCCTGCGTAGTCAAATGAGCTAGGAGGCCACTCTCACTTCTTTTAGGTATTCTGTGGAGCTAACATGGAGGGAGGCGCTGAATTTCAAGGCAATATCATAGAAATTCCTTAAAAACTTAATAGAGCATCAGCATTTTTCCAATCACTAGCTTTTGGGGGCCCGACCTTTCTAATTCCATTTTCCTTCTTCCGAAAGTAGTCCCTAAATTGGCCATCATCAAGCTCCATCCGCCTAAAAGCCTTTTGATATTTTGAAGCCATCTATAATATCAAGAAAGTGGAATTCTACCGAGTTGGGATATCAAGAAATACAAAACTTTTTTATTCAATCTTTGAACTTGTCACACATTGCTTAAACTTCATCCATCAAGCTAGTGAGGATTTCACATACCTAACCGCATTCTAAATAGATGCCACATAATCTTGCACCTCATTGAGCCCATCTCGCACTATCAAGTTTAAGATATGAGCGCAACACTTCATGTGCAAATACTTTTCCTCCAATATAGAAGAAATATTACCCCAATCAGCTAATTTCTCTCTGAGATACTCAATTACTTTGTCATTTGAAGTTACATTGTCGAGTGTCATTGTGAACACCCTATCAATACCCCATCCCAGCAAGCATTGCTCAATTACATTACCAATTGTCTCGCCTTTATGAACTGGGACAACACAAAAATTCAACACCATTTTCTGAAGCACCCAGCCATAATCGATGAAATGGGCAGTGAGGCACATGTAATTGATGTTTTGAATTGATGTCCAACAGTTAGTGGTTATGGAAAACCTTTGACGTGCCAGTTTCTTCTTCAACCGTCCTCTTTCTAACTCATATATTTTAAATATGTCCCTAACAACTGTCCGGCACGAGTGAGGTTCAAACTTTGGACACAAAACATTGCAAAAATGCCTAAACCTAGCCCTCTCTAAAAAACTAAAAGGTAGTTCATCGATCAAACCATTTTTGCATAGGCATTTCTAGCCGCATCTTTGTTGAAAGTAACAGCCACCAAAGGGTTAATTTCACAAATCATCCCCAACATTTGAATTAAGTCTCGATTTCATCCCCAATCTTTGTTAAGACACCCCACAGCCCCTAACCTTTAATAAATTCACACAAATCATCCTTTTGTACACTATTTCACAAAATTTTTAACAAAAAGACAATTATACCCTTTACATTTTTTAAATTTTTTAAAAAAGGTTCAAAAATAATAAAAAATTTTAAAAAAAAAAGAAATACCAACCCACCCGCCCACCCACCCCTCATTTGTGCTGCCAGAAACGGCAGCAGTGCTGTCTGTTCTGGCAGCACAAATTGGGATGGGGGAGTCTCCCCCTATTTGTGCTGCCAGAAATGGCAGCACTTTGGCTGCCAGAAACGATAGCATTGGCTGCCGTTTCCAGAGGCCAAATGGGGGGAGGTAGGCTCCCCCTATTTGTGCTGCCAGATGTTTTGGTATTTGCTGTATAATCTTTGCCACAGTACTTGTAAAAAGCTCGAGCATTAGGATCTTTATCATTTCTTCGAATGTGAAAGTGTTCCCACACCCATGAAGATTTCCCATATTTTCTCTTGCCTAAAGTAGAAGGTGGGAGTGTAGAAAGCCCTGAATCTCTCAAAGATGGACTTGGATTCTGAGTTGGAGTTGGAGTTAGAGTCGAAGGAGTAGGTGACGGTGTTGCAGCAGTTGAATGTATTTCATTTTCTTCTGACTATCCGTAGTTAAATCTATGTCCATGTCCGTGTCTAGTTGTCTACAATGAAGTAATTATGTTAAGAGTTAAAACATAACAATATTTAATCAAATAATTTATTTATTATAGTAACTAGTAACTATGTTCAATTGGGTTTTTATTCAAATGGAGTCTATATGTATTATTCTCAAATCCCAACTATTACGTTAATTAATTTTCCCCATCAATTATTAAGAAACTTACATGTCTCAAATTTTGCACAATGTGATTACAATGTAAGAAACTTTTGATGAATGTACATGTCTCACAAATTTAAACCAATTACATTGGAAATGGCTCACAAATTTCAACCAGTTACTTTTACAGGTTGGTTTCTTTTTTTCCCTGTTCTCTACAATTTATTTATTTATTTCTTTCTCTCTATTTCTCAATTTATTAGGTCTTTAAATTACAAAAATCAGCAGTTTACTCTAAAAGGAAGGCTAGAGGTATATTCACTGTAGAAATGTATGATTTTTAAATCTGCTTGACTATATACAAAATAACAGAAAGTAGCCCACAACACAAAATTCGGTGCGAGGATAAGTTAACGAACAGCGAACCTGAAAGGATGAAACTTATTTCTGTGTTTGCAGCGGCGGACCAAAGCAGAGGCAGCAGCGGTGGACCAAAGTAGTGGCAGTAGAGAGTGGCAGGCTGGCAGCAGCAGCGGAGCAGCAGGCGCAAGTGCGCAGCGGCGATGAGAGAATCGGAGAAGTAAGAAGAAGGACTAGGGTTTGGGTTTTTCAAGATTCACCTTCAAATTTTGTGCTTCTAATTTCTAAATTTTGGAAAGTGCTAGTTTTAATCAAACCATTGGAATGGAGAGTATCTGAATTGTAAGAAACACATTTTTAGTTTTTAGGACCAAAAAAAATTGGGTTGACTGTTTTTATTTGGACCAAACTGGTTCAAACCGATCGGTTATAACCAGTTTAACTGAGCTGGGTTTGACCGGTTTGGTTTTAGCCTAGTTTGACTGGTTTGGCCGGCAAAACCCACAGACCAAACTGGACCGGCTTGATTAGGCCAACTGCAACCCACTACCCAACCCAATAGTGCAAAAATTGAGGCTGGTTTGCCGGTTTAACGGGTCTTTTGCCCACCCCTAATTGGATGTAAAAAAGTAAAAGAAGCTTTATAGGATGAAAATTGGGTTCAATCAATGCAAGAGGAACTAAATCAGTTTGAAAGGAGTCAGGTTTGGAAACTAGCACCAAGACCCTCTGATGGCAATATTATTCAAACAAAGTGGGTATTCAAAAATAAGTCAGATGGACCAGGCAAGATCATCAAAACTAAAGTAAGACGTGTGGTTCAAGGCTATACCCAGATGGAAGGAATAGATTTTGATTAGACATTTGTACTAGTAGCCAGACTTGAGTCTATCAGATTACTACTTGCAGTAGCATGTCATATTGGTTTCAAGTTAAATCAGATGGATGTAAAGAGTGCATTCCTTAATGGCATTCTGAATGAGGAAGTTTATGTTGAGCAACCACTAGGATTCACTGATCCTCAGTATCCTGATCATGTTTACAGGTTGACGAAAGCTTTATATGGCTTAAAACAAGCTCCAAAAGCTTGGAATGGAAAACTCACCACTTTCCTTCTTGAGCAAGGCTACAAAAGAGGAGGTACTAAGAAGACCTTATTCTTCAAGCATTTGAAGAAGGGAATCATTGTTGCTTAGATTTATGTAGATAACATTGTATTTGGATCAACTTCAGAAGCTAAAATAAAGAAATTTGTCAAGACAGTGCAAATTGAGTTTGAAATGAGCATGGTAGGTAAACTTACATTGTTTCTAGAATTACAGGTGAAGCATGACATATCTGACATATTTATCTCTCAAACAAAGTATGTCAAAAATCTAGTCAATTTGGCTTGGAAGATGCTAAACCGATGCTTGTATGGCTGCTAATCTAAAATTGACGAAAGATGATCATGCAAAGGAGATTGATCTTAGATGATCATGCAAAGGAGATTGATCTTACTTTATATCACAGCATGATTGGGAGTTTACTCTATCTGACAATAAGCAGGCCAGACATATCCTTCAGCGTAAGTGTGTATGCTAGATATCAGTCAAAGAAGAGAGAGACACATCTAGCTGCGGTCAAGAGGATTATCAAATATGTCAGAGGAACAACAGAGTATGGCATATGGTTTACTAAGGCTACCAATGCTAATCTTACTGGATACTCAGATGCAGATTGGACTGGAAATATTGATGATAGAAAGAGTACTCCAGGGGGATGTTCTTACATGGGGAACAACTTGGTTGCCTGGATGAGCAAGAAGAAAAATTTCATTTCACTCTCCACAGTAGAAACAAAGTACATATATAGCTGCAGGAAGTTATTGAAATTTTTCTTCTTGC
>CAVNYN010207301.1:0-10303 GCA_963692815.1 Nyctanthes arbor-tristis | reverse complement strand
AGAGGATAAAAATCCTTAAGGCATACTTTGTTCATATTTGTAAAATCCACGCACATACGCCACTTTCCATTGGCCTTCTCTATGAGCACCACATTGGCGACCTACTCAGGATATTTTACCTCCCTTATGAACCATGCCTTCAATAGCTTTGCTACTTCACCCTTTCTCACTTGCTGTTTTTCTAGAGCAAATGTTCGATTTTTCTACTTAATTAACTTCTGTGTTGGATAAAGTTTCAAAGAATGTTGCATTATACCTCAATAGATTTCCTCCACATCACTTGGAGACCATGCAAAAACATCCAAGTTTGTCCTCAAGAAATGAACCATATATTCTCTCTTCTTTTAATAGAGTTTTCCCTATTTTAAAAGTTTTTCCCGCAACAAGCTCTATCTCTTCAATTTCATCAACGCTAGTAAAGTGATAATCTTTGCTCTCCCTCTACCTCCATTGGAGCTATTTTGTCAATAGTAAAAAATTATTTTCCCTTCACACTGTCAACGTAGCATCGCCTAGATAATAGCCGATCACCTCGAACGACCCCTACCCCAGATCGGAAGAGCACACGTTATCACATGATGCTACGTGGACACAATCGCTCCAGGAAAGGCCTCATATAAATTGCATTATATGCCATTGGCACTTTCACTACAACAAAGGGAGTCGTTATCGCTACAACAGCTAGATATGTTCCTATTACTACTACTACTAAGTCTACGATCCCTTTCTAGCTCTACCATCCCTTCTCCAAATCCTTACAGTAGGGTGTGTAAAGGCTTGAACAAGACTTTTTAAATTTTCAAGGTAGTAAATGCTTCCCAACTTAATACATAAGCCACGTTACCCGTGTCAACTAACACTCACTTGACATCAAAATTAGCGATATCCCTAGTGATGACCAGTGCATCGTTGTATGGTAATGATACTCCTACTAAATTCATATCATCAAAAATGATAGGTTGATAAAACCGATTCCTAGGGACAGAAATGTTGTTTATCTAAAGGGATTGAGATGAGGCCTTTGGGCTATTCATGGAATCACCCCCTCCTACTGTTCCTCCAGTTATTACATTAATCACTCTTGATTTTGATCATTCTACCTCTGCTTATGATTTCAAGTATCCTAAAGCAATCAAATGATCAGTCTTTTTTCAGGTGATAACACTCATTCCTAGCATGACCATGGTCCTGATGAAACTCACAAACCCGCGATTTGTCATACTTTCCGAGGTTAGAAACTATCTTGTTTGGCCAATGCACAATAGCTTCGGCGAAGGCCTTCATTTCTTCTATTCTTTGCACATCATTAAATGGTCATTTCATAGGTTACACCGTCTCAAATGTATGCACCCCTTCGGAATGATATAGATACGGATGTTTTTGCCTTTTATGACCAGAATAATCCAATTCCAAGCGATATTTATGCAAATCCCTGTTGTGTTGAAAAGAGTCATGTCATGAGTCCTCCTGCGTTTTAGTTTTGAACTTTCGCTTTCCTTTGTACAAGTGCTCTGTTCTAAAACTGGCTGAGGCACTCAAGACCTTCTCTTGGTCTATATGCGACTTTGCCCTTTGCAATAGTTCCCCCATCTACTCCGGGGCTTCTTAGAGATACTGGCGCAGAAACCTTGATTTCTCAACCCCATTAACGGAACGATGCTATACTTGTCATCTGAAGGTCACGTATCCCTAGGATTTCTCAGTTAAACCGAGCGATATATGCCCCTGAAAATCCCCCGGACTCATATACAACCTGCTTCAAGGATAAAAGCGTCTTCTTTTTCCTGGAACTGCTGGAAAAACATATGGTGAACTTGTTAGCCAATTCAGAAAACATTCCCACCGATCTTGGAGACAATGTGTCGAACCATCCACGTGCATCCCTCTTCAAAGTAATTCGGAAAGCCCAGCAGGCGATAGTATCCAGCCGCCCGTGTAAGCTAATTTGAACATGGAATGTTCGTAGGTATCAATTGGATCTCCAGTACCATCATATTCCCTAACAGGCTCACGAAACTTTGATAGCAAAAGCACTTGTTGGACTAAATCAGTGAATAGGTCCTCCTTCATGACTATCAGATGAGACTAATCCTTTTTTCTTGCCACAGTTTCCTCAATCTTCTGTGTTACCAATGCATCCAATATATGATTTGTATCAGCAGCCCTCACAGCTGCTTCTGACTCCATAGGTTATGATGGCACAACTGGCGAGGCCTCTGGTATGAATCGACCAACAATATTCCAAGTCAGTAATTGCATAAGTTGTCGAATTAACTGGAACCGATGTTGATTCCATCTGAGAAGTTCAAACCTCCAGCTAAGCATGGCTCCCATCCTCTGTTCCTCGTAAAGCACTCTAAGAGAAAAACTTCTGTTTTCAGCTTCAGAGGCATATTCTTATGTTTTGATCACAGTTTCGTAGTTCAACTCGTACAGACGGTGCCAAATAATCTAAGCAATCTATTAAATAGATTTTTCAAAACAGAGTAAAAATGAATTGAGTAAAGAATTTCTAGAGTTGAATTCTGTCTTTTTCATGTTACAGACCCCTCTATTATAGAGGAGAAGAAAGAAAAAAAATAGATTATACAAGGACTGTATGGACACTGTCTATACTAAGTGAGTGATGCAATTTCTGTGCTGTTCAGTAAAACGTCCTCTCCCCTTGAAGTGACCTCTTGATCCTTAAATGAAGCGACCCTCACTATATCCAATGACTCAACTTCTTAACTGCCAGGCGAAGCGACGTCTTCTACCTTTCTGCAATGTGTCTTAGTGATCATCAAGCAGAGCGATGTCTTTTATCTTCCTACAAAGCGACTTCTCATTAAGTCAATCATTTGGCATTGACCTTACCATATATCATCATAGGAGAAAACCTTCAGTGCTCCAGACCAATCAAGAACTTGAATGAGGGTTTTTAGATCCCAATTTTTTATTTAATTTGGACTTCAACGCCTACATGTGGATACTTAATGGGTCAAGAGCACAGAACACTCAATGTTCTTGGATCACTGAAGTTTTTTCCCACTTAACGGGATGTCCACAACTTAGAATTTGATGGATTTTAGAATTATATAAAATTCTAGGTGTCCTCAAATTAGATTTCGTATATTCTAAAGAAACTTGGTATCCTCAATTTAGAATTCGATAGGCTCCACAGAAATCTGGTGTCCTCAATTTCTTACAGATTTTGATGGATTTCATTAAATGATGGAATTCTATGGATTTCTGTGGATTTTGAGGTTAAAAATACACTTACAATCTCCTTGTCAAATTCTAAACTCTTACCCTAGAATTCTTATGGATTTCAAAAGACTTTTTGTGGACAACATTTTATGAAAATTTTTTAAACCTTTGTTAATAGAAATTTATAATCATAAATTGACACCTATTTTTTCTTATCACTCTATCATATTCAACTTATACAAAATTAATGGTCAATATCCAAAATGATATACTATCATGATAACACGCTAATTTTTGGAAAAATCATATTATATTAAACTGTCAATGGACGTGATGAGAAATTATCAAACCATTAATAAGTTCAAAACAATTTTGTATTTTTTTACTAAAATCCTGCCAAAAAAACTTATGATTTTTCTTCGTTACTAAATTTGTTGAAAATCACATCATGCTCAATTCGTGTAAAATAAATGGCCAAATCTCTTAAATGAGGTACTATCATAATATTAGCGAGGTGTAAATTAATTTTATGAATTTCTATCCCTATAGAAGAATATAAACATATTTTAATATTTAGCTTTGCATGTATTTTTAATTATTTGTCATTATTTTTAGGTTAAAAATCAAAAATTCAAGTTCCGTAAAGAAAAATTAAAAAATTCAGTGAAATTACTAAGCCTTAAAAAGTCCATGGAAATTTGAAATCGAAGATACACCTAATTCCACTAAAAAACCCATTAAAATCAATGATGTAGAATTTCATTAGAATCTTATGGATTCTGTACAATTCTATTAAAATTCATGAAATCTATGAAAATACAAATATCTTAAAAAATCAATTAAATTCCATATTGAGCCAGCAAATGCTCCAATTTTATCTTCTGTAAGTGGAAGTTGTTACATCCACCTTTTACTATGGGATTTGAAATACTGCAGCATTCTGGAAGATTTGTTTCCCCACCTTTATTACTACTTGTGAGCCACTGTTTGCAGCATTAGGGTCACATTTTCCTCTGCAACACATACTAGGTCCTAAATAATCATTACTAAATTCACAGATTTAGTAATTTTTCTAATTTCTTAGATACTGATTCTTGTTTGGTAAGTTGTTTTCGAGGTGATATTTTTTATTCAATAGAACATTTTTGTCTCTATTACCTATCTGAATAACAACTTTAACTTTTGATGCATGTTATTTAATTTATAGTTAGTTTCTACAAGAATAGAATTTAAGACAGACAACACCTCAGGTGAATTAAGTTAGCTGATGGTGAGAAATTACCATCTTTTTTCATTATATTTGTAGTGATTTTTTATTAACTTTTCCGTATTCTTTTTCTTCAAAGTTTAGTGTAGTTTATTACTTCAGCAATTCTCTTCCCTTCCTTTTACCTACAGTTGAGCATAGCTTTCATTTTTATTTGACCATTCAAGTTCTCCCTCATGCTGAAAAATACAAGTTGTTTTGTTCTTTCACTTCATTCATGTATCAGCCATTGTACAAAATATATTGTAGTTTGTCATGCCCTTGGAGGTTGAGGAACCAGCGCGCTAAAAAAATGGTTAGGGACCCAGGCGATTCAGAGTGCAAAGGCTGGGGGACCTTTTGTGAAATTTTCCCAAAGTAGAACAACTACAAAAGTGTTTTAAACACCATACCTATTACTATGGTAATACATAAATGCACAGTTTACATTGTCTTATATATTTTTTATGTAATAATTAGTTTAGATGCTAAACATAGTCAAACATAGTTATAGCTAAGGTCAGGCGTCAGGTCAAGTAGGTTGGGTTTAGCCCGGACCCGAGACGGATCTGACTTCAAGTCAGTTTCCATTTCTTCAAACCGAAACCAGCCTGACGGGCAGGTGAACCCTACCCAAACCGACTAGACACGGGCCGGCTTAGGTTCCAGTTGGACTCTTTTTTTTAACTTAAAGTTTGGCCCAAGTTTTTTAGGCCCAATATTAGGCCCTATTTTTATTATGATATATGAAATTTGGGCTTAGGGTTTCAGACAAGGTATAGAGGGGGGAGAGAGAGAGTGGAAGAGAAAGAGAGAGAGAGAGAGACGGTAGAGGCAGCAGTGGCCGTAGACGCGGAGGCATCAAAGCGTAGCAGCAGCAGCGTCGGAGCAGCAATAGCGGCACAGGCGCGCGGCAGAGTAGCGCCTCAAGGGAAAAATTTAGGGTTTCAAATTTGAGTAATTAAGTGGGACAATTCTGAAATCTAAAGTGTTTAGAAATCTGAATTGTAATTGAATGGGCTGATTCTGAACTCTAAATTGTAAGAAAAGTGGAGAGTGGTATTTTGAAATTTGAAATAAGGCTGGAGTTTTTTGAAACACGGTTTTAACTTTCAAGGAAAAAAATAAAAAACAAAAATTCGATTAAACTAGCTTAACCAAACCAAGTATGTCCGGCCCAATTTTAACTGGGTTTGGCCGGTTTGGATAAACTGGACTGACTTGGTTCGGCCTCCTACAATCCACATACGAACTCAAAAAAGCCAAAAACTGAACCGGTTCAGGCTAGTTTTGTTTACCGGTTTATGGATTACGATGCCCATCCCCAGCTATAGCATGTTATGTTATTGCTTTTGAAAATTATTTGTTTTCCACATTTATCTTTGTAACGCCCCGAGTTCTAAGTACCCGAGACACTACTAAACTTCTTTTCAGTCTCTTTTAGAAGTACAAAAACTTAAACATTCGTATAAATAAGTGCGGAATTTTTTTCTTTATTTAATATAAACAACATAATATTTCATAAACAAATAAAACCATGGAAAAAATATTCAACATTGAAATATCAACATTTTCGATAATTATTCAAACCAAAGGGAACATCAACTAATAAACATTTATTCCTTTTTCTTTTTCAATCGTCATCGCTGGTCAAGTCACTGCCAGCTCCTAGTAGATTCCCGCATACTAACTCTGAAACATGCAATACGTACTATGCAAGTAAACATAACTTTAAATTTTGAGTCTATTCTTTTGAGCCTAAACTTATGATTTAAATCCCACTGACCTCTAATGTTAGCTTTTTCCGAATTTGACCCTCAAAATCATTTGAAACACATATTCACTCACATTCCACACTTTCAAGTATTTCACTTTAGCCCCTAAAGTTTTAATTTAATTATTAAACCTTAATTTTCATTTCAGACTAGACGGAGTTCTGGCACTCTTAGGAAAATAATTTTAAGACTCTCTCAACTCTTTATCAATTTCAAGAGGTAGACTCTTTATTCAAAAACTTTTTTTTAAATTGTGAAATATTAATTTATTTGTATGGAAAATGTTATTTATAGATATGTGATGATAAGAATTGCATGTTATATGCACAAGACTTCTTGATTATGCGCATAATTTTGTTTCACTAAGAATTGGGAACTTGTTTTTGCTATGCTTATCTAGTTATCATGTAAGAGTAAGAATAAGAATAAAGAGATCTATTAAGAATGTTGGACTTGTATTTATTATATGGTAAAAATTAAGGGTTATACCCTTGAAGAATTTGTATGCCTATTTGTATCACTTATCATATGAATTAATTAATATGCACTTGAGTCTATTGGGTATTTCATATGAAATATTCATTCCTTCTAAATTAACAAATTTCAGGTTTCAGAGCCAGTGGTAAAATGACAAGTGATGGCTATAATTAATATGTATTATGAAATATTGATCTTTTGGAAAACTTGTTTATCTTTCATGGAGAAACACTTGATAAATTTCAATTATTTTGTTACAACTGTCATGATTGATGTACTGTGTTTGCCTTCCACACCTTTTAAAACATTTATTGACTGTTGTTATTTTCTGCATTAAATTATTAAAAGTTAGCAAAAAAAGTCAAATTAATGCTCCCAGCATTAAAAAAAATTGGGGTGTTACAGAACCTATTAACCATTTTAAACTGCTATAAGAGGTACTCAAAGCCTCAAAAGAGTGCCAAGTTTTACACCATGTGGATGGATTATGATGGTGTTAATAAACTCATTCCAGTATACATAGCAAAACAAGCTGAGAAAATCGGCTCTCCTTCTCCCAAGTTGAATATAAGGGATTATCTAAAGGGATTATCTAAAGTAGGATTCCTATTTCGGGTTCTCTGCATGTTCTATTGGGAATATGACACAATTGAACTATGTCTTGAGATAGAATTTGACTATCCATTACTTTAAAGAAACGGGCGATTTTTATAAAGTTAGATCGGGCACCTGTATAGAGTTCGAGAACCAATAGAGAACTTGGCCACAAGTGGTGGATTGCACATTCAAATTTAAACTTGGCTGGGGTCTAACCCCGTGCGAGTTCAAGTTCAAGATGGCTACCGAATGTTTCTTCGATGAGAAGAACAAGCTTGGACAAGGAGATTATGGAATTTGCGAAAGAGAATTTGGAGATCACAGTCAAGTGGGAGAGTATCAAAAGACAATTAGATGATTTCCTAGCCAAACTTACAATCCTTAATCATCTAATTCGCCATAACCATCTTGTCAAACTTTGCTATGTCTCATCTCGAGTATTGATCTGGAGACACCCAGTGTCGCTATATATTTCGCATTTTTCTCCACTAGTTTATATGGCCCTACACGTAGGTCTATAGTAGGGCCATAAAACTAGTGGAGTGCAATGTGCTACATACACAGGATGTCTCCATGTGTCTTTGAATCAAAATTGGTCTCATCTAACACTTACACTTATGTGCAGGCATCCAACCCTGAAACCTAAGAAAACCGACTTGTCTAACCCATATCAGGTCAGTTTAGGTCAGGTAATTTGACCGGCGGGTGTGTCATGGGTTCGGAGAATGTAACCTGACTTGGTTTGAGCTTGGTTACTAGTTGATGCATCACAACCTATAGAAACCGCATTACCTGACCTGTTAAACCTGACAAACTCAACTAATTATTGTTATTATTTTTAAATTAAATTAATTGAAAAAAAACTATGACATAAGAAAAGATTTTCAATGTAAAATCTAGAAATAGCGCACGATTTTTTACACAAATACATATCCATACAAATCTTTTGAATCACTCTCACAAAAAGAAAAAAAGAAGACCCTAGATACATCATACTCATAGCATCTAGCCATCGGTTCACATCCGCCACTATTCCTTCAAATTTGCTACCATTGCTACAAGCCTTTATTCCTCTTTGATGATCATGGGCTACTCTCCAACAAGACCTTATAGATACCAGAACTTGGCAAAGAAAAGTGGAAATTTACAGATCAAGAACTGGATTTGGCGCTCCCTCTTTCTCTTCCTCCATCCCCCTTCCTTCCTTCCCCTATGTATATAATGTATGTAATTTATACTCCTCTAAGGTGTTTAAAGGCCACTAGGTATTGGCAATAAACCATAAAGAGAAGAGAAATGCGGGAGGTAGCTTGGTTAATATTCTAGGGTTTGGAATTTATAGGCAGCTCGGTTAACTCGACCCGACCTGACTTAATATGGGTCAGGTTGAATTGGGTTCTCAAACCTAGTCGGGTTCTTAAACTGAGTCGGGTCAGCTCGGTTTGAGATTTTAGAACCTAACATTTAGTCTAGTTGGATCGGGTTCAGACCAAACCCTACCAACCAGACCCTTGCCCACCCTTACTCACACTTTTATTAGCTACCCAATTTTGTGTTTCCAGCATTCCAATTTATTGGACATCAAACTACAATCCAGTATAGATTTACTCTGATAATCTCCTCAAATAGCTCTCTCTTGACCAATCAGAGTTTGAATTAATTATCTCAATATAATGAACTTGTACTATCATGAATATATTTTTATTTCAATTCTTTCGTGAAGTTGATGCAAAGAGGGTGCTAGACGATGACTAGTGGATGTTTGATAACTATCTACTTATTCTGCACTAATTACGTAAAGGGGAAGTTATGAGGCAGATATTTCTATTCTTGTGAATTTTTGGATCAAGATTCATGAACTACAAATTGGATTTAGTCTGAAACTGTTGGGAAACAATTAGGGAATTTCATTGAAAAATTCCTGGAATACGACGAACCTGGATAAAGTTTATGAGAATCAAGGTGCATTTTGACACTCGTATTCCATTAAAACAATGGAAGAAGATAAAAACTCCAGAAGGTGATTGGTCGTATGTGAAGTTCAAATATGAGCGATTAACAACCTTTTGCTATATTTGTGGACTGCATGGACACAGATAAATTTTGTGACAAACAATTGACTACTCCTAAAAATGAATTGACAAAGGAGTGGGGTTCTTGGCTCAAAGCTCCTACTCGCCGGAATCTGGATTTCTCTAGCAGAGACCGGTGGCTGAGAGAGGAGACAGCAGAGGGCGATATTTTAGGAAAGAATCATTTAGCAAGAAATCAGAACCAAAATTGTGGAAGTACTGATTATATGGCTCAAGATCCTATTCATATTGATACGGCTATGGCTATTTATGGGAAGCAGATGAATGACTATACTAGGCTTATTCGTGGAAAAAGCAAGGTGACTTATCAAAAGACAATTACTCCTTCTATGAGCTTTAACATAAATGATCCAGTGTATCTCAAAGATTGTGGGCTCGACCTTTTTGAAGAGCGTAAAAGGAAAAGGGTCGACTATAACAAGGCCCTAGAGAAGTTGTCTATTACCAATACAGAAGAAATGGGCATTACGATTGGCCCGAAAAACACTGTATCAGCAGGCTTTTCTTTGCAGACCTGCTGGAACAATGACTGTCTTAAGCTGGAACTACCGAGGGCTCGGCAACCCTCAAGCAGTAGCTACTCTATGAGAGATCGTTAAGTCTCATAGGTCTTCTATTATTTTTCTGTCAGAAACTATTGTATATGCTAATAAAATTGAAGAAGTTCTAATAAAACTCAAATTTGATGGTTATTTTGTTGTGGATAGTGAAGGTAAAGGAGGTAGATTGGCTATTTTGAGGAATAATAACAATGACTGCACTGTTATGGGTTTTGCTAAAAGTCATATTGATATGGTCATTCATGATCATTCACGCGGTTCTTGGAGACTCACTGGTTTCTATCGAATGCCGAAACACAGCCATAGAAATGAATCCTGGACATTGATCAAACAACTTCATATAGCGTCTAGTCTTCCTTGGTGTTG
>CAVNYN010207300.1:0-47085 GCA_963692815.1 Nyctanthes arbor-tristis | reverse complement strand
ATAAAGGAGATTCTAACATTTGCGGTAAAATGTGGTGTGATAGAGTCTCCAGCAAAATATTCTTCACATCCAAGGATTTATACCTAAACAGAAGAAGAAAGGTCAACATATTGAGAAAGAATACTTATATTATATGCTTCAGAAAATGGAACCTCAAACAACAGTCCAAAACAAAAATTAGTAGAAACAAAAGATAAGATCTCCATGAAATACACTGAATGCGAGAATATTAATTTTTACCATTCATATGCCAATGGAAGCGAACTCCAGTAAGAATACAGGTGTACCAAAAGAATCTTATACTGCCAGACATGTCTGCAAAAGATGACCACGGAAAATGAATGTTACACTGATTAAGTTGTTTCTAAACAAATGGACTACTCTTAGTTTACAGTCAAGTCATGTCACATAGTTTAGAATGATGCATTACAAAGTCCAGTAACATATCTAATTAGTAAATTGTCAAAAAGACGATAAAGATGTTAACTTAAGAGAAAATGAAGAGTTGACTCTAAGGAGTTCACATCATTGTTGAGATGATGAACTGTTGATTTGGTGAACATTAGCTTGCTCTCATCCGTCCTTTTTCCAATCCACCTTCGTGCCTTGTCTCTCTTCATAAATATAAACTCTGTTCTAAACCAGAAAGAATCTGATTTATAAAGAAAGCAAAAGAACAGGGCCAAAGTACAATGCCCATAGTATGGAGTTGAAACTTTCATCTTTAAACGATCCAACTAATTAAACCATGTTCTTTTCAAATTTCTTAACATAGAGATTTCTGCAGGAAATTATTTAGTTTTTTATTGTCATTTAGAAGATTATTTAAACACCCTGTCCTGTAGCCATGTATAAAATTTCAACCATGTGCAGCCCACCAGAAAATTCTAAACAAGTTCTGGCACCTACAAAGAAGTCACACTAGAACTTCCTAGGCATGAACCTGAATACTGCCACGTCCACAACATAGACCATATTTTCTACAAGATGCAGATGATAAGGCTAGTAGAATGCAGGAGGTGAAATCAATTACTACTACTAGCCTTCTATTTTGAGCTGAGTTGGAGGTAGATAGAGGACCATCCACCGTGGCTCTACATTTATTCATTTAACAGACTACAGGAGCTGGATATTGATGGTATCGTGCCAGTTTCAAGTTTAGATGATGAGTAAGCAATAGGATCATCATTTAAGTTTCAGTTAACTGATGTCTAATACTTGCCTATTCCAGCTGTTTTGAGCACAACCTCCCAGCTCATATGCTACTTTGTATTGTTTATTTGGTTTCCCGTCTTTATACTGGTGTTAGGTTGTTGCTTATTTCAATAGGTTACAAACTTCTCATGTATATAAGAAATGTTACCAATGATGCAAGAATATATGATATGACATATGATGTACTTAGGCTCATACATGAGTTAAGACCGCCCCAAACCACCAGAAGCCCCTAATATTTTACGATTCAGGTCATTCATGTGACAGTTTTTTGCAGATCAGCCTCTTATATTAGATGGTGGTAATGACCTGATACATGGCTCTGCACAATTAAGAAAATTATCCGGCACATATTACATTCATAGAATCAGGAGATGCCGCACAAGGAATCCATGCTGGTTGAAGGAGCCAGCAATTGCTTAGAATCCTTGTGATGCATTAGGACTGAGAAACAACAACGTAGTGTGCCTTGGACCCCACAGGACAATGGTAGAATCACAGATTAAGAGAGGACATTTAAGACATTGTCCCCGCCTTTAGCCAGTACTGGAGCTCATAAGGTGAGACACTAGGGGCCTGCACCCAAGGATTAGATCGCAACTACACCCAAGCTTACTACACATCAGGCAGTTGTAAAGAAGCCCCATACTGAGTGATCCAGGAAAGAGAAAATTGCATACACTAAAGTTAGGGCAAGAACCCAGACAGGTCGAGAAACCAAGAATGGACCTAATTGGTGGTGAATTGACCAATCCTATTCCCCAGTGCCCGAATTGCATTAGAGATCATAGCATCGATGATTGTTTGCCAAGAACAGGTGCTAAATTGATTACTTTACTCTGAGGCAGGCAAAGAAAGAAAAAGCTAAAAGGTAAAGCTTTTTGCAATGGTTCATGATAAGGTCGAGGATTATCGATATGTAATTGTAGACTACTTGTCTCTGATATTCTTGCTACATCATCATTGATTCTGGTGAGCACATTCCTTAGTTATTGCGTTCCTAACTAGAGTAACTTTGCACGTCAGAGAACTGAGTGCAATAGAAGCTAGTATGCTATGGCAAGAAACAGAAGGAGAACCAACAGATATACATAAAATAGCTAAAGCTGTAAACATGGTTTTCAATGTGTGAGTTCTGGAGGCAGACTTGCATTTCACAGAAATGGACTTTGATTACAAAGAATAAGGCAATCTTCCAACTTATCTAAGGTACGCATAACTCCATTATCAGTTAACTAATATTTTTATGACCTGCATATACAAATTCCCCAAATCTTAACAATTTTGCAAGGCGTGTGTGCTTACTTCACAAACATTTCCAGGAGTCCATCTCGAGGTGAAGAAATCGCTACCAACTAGTCTAATCATAATCAATGAGAATATGCTTTAATCTAATCATAATCATTGATCCATATGCTTTACCCCTCAAATTGTCTCTGAAGCATAAAATTGTGTCCTTTTTTTCTTTTGTTAGAGAGCTCAACTTTTAACAGTTGCAAAAAGAGAGCCGAATTCTATACAAATGTTTGGAGCAGCTACTAGACCACCCATATGAAAGGTACATTACATGTCTAGTAAAAATTCAGTAAAAGAGAAGTGCAGAAAATATGCAACTACAAAAAAATCAAATCTAACCTCCGGAGAGTTAAACCAAACTCCAGAATCATAACTGACTCCAGCAAATAGCCAATATGTCTTGTACGCCAGAAAAGCTATGCCAAAACAGAGAAACGAAAGATGGTTACTCGAAAATAACAGAACTTTTTTTTCACACTGAAGAAACAAAAAATGCATGGGACAGGCCCAAAGACAAAATGATTGAAACCATCCAAATCCACGCAAAAAGAGAACAAACCAGCAAAAACAATATAAACTCTCCATTAGAAATCGAATGACTTAGTTTGACGAGAACTGAGTTGTGCTATTTGAACAAAATCACATACAAAAATTCTAACAAAACTGATACTTGGCACAATCCTCTTTTTTCAACGCATCACATCACTTTTACATCAACACTAATCACTTATACAGCTTGTCAATTTTGGCATCATTTTTGTCCCTACTTTTGTCCATTTAGAATTATTCTAGGTGTTAAGGTAGGAGTTGAATGGCCAACTTAAGATCGGAAGAGCGTCGTACGAGTGTGTTCCCATATGACCCATATGGCAATTCAGGAAAAACCATGGCTTTCATATCAAAGAAGATATATTTAAGAAACAAATCAGATAGGAAAATGATTAAAAAGTAGGAAATCAAAATAAACTTGAAACCTTTTGATAAGAAAATAAGAAGGTATCCTTATGTAATTAAGGACTAAGTGTAACAACTAAAAACTAAACAGTAATTGACTCTTAAAAGGTATCTTCTCTAAATCTATAGTGTTAGACCTGAATTAAGAGGAAGATTATAAGTGATAGACTCACACTAAACGAGAAATAACTAATGAACTACAAAGTGACAAACTGACAATCCAAGAAGCTGAAGTGGTAGCGAAATCAAGGAGCCATTAAATTCAAGAAAAATGGATGAGCCAAAAGTATTCATCGGAATTTCCAAGTTCCAGGTCCTTAAACCAAAAAGAGTCAATAATTCCATGGAGATATTTGTATCTTACATAAAAGAGTGACATACTTAGTTGGCCATCTTGTATTCGCTGTTTGTGGATCTTCAAATCCACCACTTCCATATAAACAGCCAATTAAGGCCCAACTTATCCGTGTCACTTAATATTAATCATGTTAGATACACGTCTCCCTAGAATTACTCAAAACAAGTATATATTCGGACTTGCACTTGAGGACGCTACTTTCGTTAAATACAAGCTCGCAATCCAGACAAAACTATTAGCAAAATGTCCATATGCAATGGTGCCTAACGGTGTCTTTATCTACATCCAAAGTGTTAGACCTGAAGAGTATAACTCATAAACTCATGGAAAACAAGAAAAATATGGAACTACAAAGTGACGACCCAAGAAGCTCCAACGATATCAAAACCAAGCAATGTTAATATGTAACAGATACATCAAAAAGATTAGTCGGTTTTTCCAAGGTTACACAGAGGGATGAGAATATGCTGAGACTTGAACTTGTGGATGCTAAGCTCCTTGAATACATGTTGGTGTTGCTAGATCGGAAGAGCACACGTCTGAATCCAGACAAACTATTGCCGGAGCTGGTTTTAGCCATAAATATTACTACCAAATATGTTCTCAAGCAAGTTGACTTTCCTTGAATCTGACGACCTGAATGTTGTGGAGGACTTGCATTCACATGTAGTTTTGTTGCTTTCAAGTTTTTAGTAGATCCCTGTACAAAATACTAAATAACCTGTGGCCAGGTAAGGTAAATAATAACTCACGACCTCTGATATTTGCTTCACTAATATTTTTTGTCTTAGGGACGGAAAAATACATCAAGGATAATCTATGGAGCAGATCCCAATTTAATTTAATAGATATGAAAAGTTTTATACAAACCCAAAAACATATGCTGGGAGTCAAAAGTAGCATATGTTTCACTTTCAGGTAAAAACTCCAGTACATGCAAAAGTTTAACAAGTTTTCACCACGACAGATACAAGCCAAGCAAAGTCTCACTTACAAACATGAAATAAATAATAATTTCATAACTTGATAATAGCTACAATACACACACAAATAAAATATGATTTTGTTGTACAATATAAAATACATGAATATCTTGGCGGTTCACTGACAGCTCTGCCCTTTTATGAGTTAAATGTGATTTCGATAAACAAATATAATACCTGAACCAATATATTACAGGTCATTGACAGAAGCTCTTCACCATACATACTCTCTTGTTCATCGAGATCCTTCGACAGGGGAAGCTTCTTACAGAACAGTTCTGTCATTTCTATAGCTAAGTCCTTAAGCTCTGATGAACAAAAAATAAATAAATAATAAGAAGAATAATAATTAAGCTGAAGATTATAATGGTTATCTTAGAGCATCTAAATCCTCAACGTTGAACTGAAAAAGAAACACATACAAGAAAGAAGAAAACTAGATAAACAGGGGGGGGATGGGAAGCAGTGGAAATGATAAACAGTGATCACTTTGAGTGCTTATCGCCCCATAGACGTTGTTAGAAAAATAGACAGTTATTGTTCAGCAAACTTCTCAGTTTAAAAAAATAAATGTGCGCATAAGCTGAAATCACCTGAAAGGAAAAATTTTTATCTGCCACCCAAAACCAATACGACGGCAACTTTTGGCCACAAGATTCAAGACATAGACAACACAGATGCAATCAGAATTACTAGTTCTTAATGTTTGTGAGTCATAAAATGGAGATCGCCTTGAAAACATTATTATGCAATCAGAATTACTAGTTCTTAATGTTTGTGAGTCATAAAATGGAGATCGCCTTGAAAACATTATTTGAAGACTTACCTTGTTAGATTATATTTTAGAAAAAAATAATTAGGGACTTATTGCCATGTATTTTATGTTATTTCTTTGCTGAAATTAAACTTACTGAGAAAGAGAGAAGCGGGCAGAAACCCCATGTTCCCTGTATGTTGCAGTTATACTCAACCACTGCCCAGTGGTTCAAATACCTTATTGTCACATTCAAATCACTCAAACTAGATGCATACACTCACAGAAACAAGTTCTGGTCCTGAAGGAAGAAAATCAACAACTTGAGGAGCATCTGGAGGAATACATACATATGTGTGTGTGTGTGTTTTTTTTTTTTTGTGTGTGCGTCTGTCTGTGTCTGTGTGTAAGAAGACATCTATCAAAGAGAGAAGCGAAAGAACAAGAAATTAGTGAGAAAACATGTTTTTATTTCAATAACTGTCTAGTCATCAGAATGTGTGAACCCTCCTTATATAGGTTTCAAATTATCTAGTTTAAGTACGAAACATATAATAGAAAGTAATATAAAATGTATCAAGCTAAACCCGAACTGTTATTCCTAAATAGGAAACCAAATTCGGAAAGTCCTATCAATGAGAATGAACATTCTCCCTAATTATATAATAGATTTTCAAATAAATAAAGACTAGTTATATTATAGACTCTAAGAAAGAATATAATTAATTCAATATCGCTTTAGTGAAGAAAATACTAGTAGTTAAATCTAGTGCAATATATAGCTGCCCCTGTTTTCCCCATTTTTTTCATTTCCTTCCATTTCCCATTTTATTCCTTTCTTCTTTCTCTTTATGCTTTTTTCCTCCATGGAATGCAAAGTGTGTCTGAACTTTCAACTGCCCTCCCTCCTTTGTCTAATTACTTCCTTTTTCATTTACAAAGAGCCCCTTCTAGCTAACCACCCTTGTTGTCCAATTACTTGTCTTCCACTTGGAATTTATTCATATGGTGGATGATTTTGAGGTGTGTAGTCTGAATTGAAGAGGCAATGGTGGAATATATTGTGGTATGTGAAGGATGGACAAATCCTTAGTGGTGACAGGAAACGCAGAGAAATTCTTGGCGGTCCAGGGAAAGGTTACTCAATGATGAGTTAATGATAGCAAGGGAAAGCAGGAGCAACCTGACAGCATGCAGCTGCCAAATAAAGTAAGAACACTTCGTAACAGATCGAAGGGCTAAGTTTGAATAAGGTGATCTGTGGAATAAAACTCTCCATGGATTATGGACTTGTATATTTGGTTGAAGCCAATTGGCATGTAAGCATCTAAGGTGTTTTCTAGGCCTTATAAATCATTTCATAAACTTTCAGCACACTTATTCTTTTTTTTTTTTTTTTTCTTTTTTTGACCAGCCTATTACTATTAACAATGCCAAACACCCTCAGACTTTCACATCTGGCACAATCTCATATGCAATGATTGGCAACATAGATAGTAAATTGTAAAAGATCTGATGAATCAGAAATTCTCGACATCAATATGTTAACTCATGATAAATAGATAAATAAAAAGGCACATTTTTTACACAAACAGTAACAACATATAAAGGATCAAAATAAGAATTAGCATTATCTAGATTAGAAGAGTTCCATAAAAGTTACATAGTAAGATTCAGAACAGGGGTACAAAGGAAATATCAGATTAGTCCCCATCAGAAATATTCATCACATTAAATTGCAGAAATCATACCCTCGACCGATAGAGTGAACATATTGCCAACTAAATTTCGGATTTTGAAGACGGTGATGGATTGCCCAAGAGCTTTAGTGGTCACATTTGAACTAGATTCACATTTGTTTACCAAGTACTCTAAAAATGTGGTCGCCTTGTCATTATCCAAAACTTGAAGAAACACTTCAACATCAGAAGTGAAACAAGCCAAGTGACCAAACCTGTGTTCCAAGAACGGGAAAATTTTAACAAAATACACAGTATTCATGTCTTAAAGAAGCAAATACTAGAGAATAAGGAAGAATATCAAAACAAATTGCCCCATCCCAGGGAAACAGGATATTAATTTGACAAATATAAAATCAGAGAATACTAAGAGAAAAAATAAATAAATAAATGAATAAAAACTTCCTCCACAAGAATGTTAAGGTTAATTTAATCCCAAGTAGATACTAATTAGGGCCCATGAGCATTTGCAAGTCGTCTTTCAAACTTTAGTAAAAGTTTGGACCTCAGACAAAACTGGACCAGAAAAAGGAAAGCATATCCAGTACCATCTCAAGACCTACAATGAGAGATACGAAAACAAATGTGTGTATGTCACGCACTCCCAAACACAGACATGTACATAAACAAAGCCCATGCATGTACAAAAATGTACAGAGACGTAACAATATGTGCATAAATTTGTCTATCTACCTATAACAAGATAACAAGGAAGAAAAAGCCAACTCTTTTAGGCTTTGTTTGATTTAGATTCTCTAAAATCAGTGCTCACTCAAACTCATTTTCAGCCACACATTTATCTATTAAAATTCGTAATTTTTCCTTACACGCATTTATCTATTAAAATTCGTAATTTATCTATTAAAATTCGAAATCTTACACGCAAATTCGTAATTTTTCCTTACTTTTCAACCTCACATTCTCTCAAAAAATCACTTTTTCACAAAATCAATTCTCAACAATCTAAATCAAACATACTCTTAGTAAATTATGATTCAAGGCAAAATGCCGAACACTTATCCTATGGCTTTTAGTAAATCTGAAAGCAGGAACCCAAAATGGAAACTGGTCACAAGTTTGACAAGGAATCTTTGGAGAATTTTGTTAGAGGTCTCTTGCTAGCAATACGTATGAACTCTGGTGTAGTGAAAAGTTGGAGCGAAGAATTAGTTGGGCATAATCCAAAGGCGAGCAACACATCAGTACAGAAAAGCGTCGAGAATTCTACAAGGATTGTTACCATTTACCAATTAGGTAAAAGAAGTGAATCCAAGAAAATAAAATTAAGATAATGACTTGGATTATGAGGAAGCTCACGGAAAGTATTTTAAAACTAGCAGATGTTGCATGGCATGAGAATTTGCATCACTTACAACAAGAGAATAAAAGCAATGTGTTAGATTTAGGTGTAGATGCAAGGGAGCAGATATAGGCCATGAAAAATCATTCATCTGATTCGAAAATGAAACGATGACGTTTGGGATCAGGAATTCATGTTTGGAGAGCTTATCAATGTTTTCAGTCCATGTCTGCGAGAATGCATGATTATACAAGACAACAAAATAAATAAACAGTTAGTGAAGATAGCATTGTATGTTAAATCAATCTTTCGATCTCAGATATTTGATAGAGGCAATTATTCAATTATTACCATTTTTCTAGAGAGGGGAGGTGGGGGGTTAAGGTTACACAAAATCAGAAAAACACAAGGAAAGCTTCAGGGGCGCAGAAATTAAGGACAAACTGTCGCTAAACTAGGACCCTGAATTTAATGATAACAAAACTTCAAAGTTAATTGTTTCTTTCTTCTTCTTCTTCCTTTTTTTTTTTTTTTTTTTTTTTTTTGGGGGGGGGGGGGTGTGGGAGAACAATACAAAAACGCGCATGTCATATATGCACATGGCAGTCTCTCATCATGTGGTTTGCCCATGACTTCTTAAAGCTAAACTAGAAGTAATCCATCAGTGAAGTCGAAGTACTACAGAAATGAAAGAAAGAGGATTCAATTTTGAGGGAAATAACAAAAAAAAAAAAAAAAAAAAAAACTACGACGATGACGATGACGATAATAATTGATCAGCTACTCCAATGGAAACATTTGAAAGATTGGGGATCTCCAATCCCTTACATTACCTATAACTTAAATAGAACTGGCATATACTAGTTGCATCTCAAACATTTCATGCGACATTAACAGTGTCCAGAGCTATGTAATTGTAACTTATTGAAGAAACAAGAGAATATCAGTTGTTTCAGTAAAAAAGGCTTCACCCAGATATGCAAAATGACGAGTAAATAAAAAGTTTTATTCTACCTGCTAAAGTATTGCATCAAAGCCTCAACTAGTTTGTCATGATCGCCCTTTCCGGACAGAAGCTTTCGCCTCTCGATTTCCAGATTTGCCAAGTAGGGAGATCTTAGAGAATCATTACTAGATTCTGCCATTAGTTTCTGCACAAAGGCTTCCACATTTGACATGCGGGAATCAAACTGCAGACCAAACTGGCACAGGTCAAATGCGATAGAAAGAATACTACCGGAGCGCTTGTTGAACAGGGAACTACAGGAACATACTATTTCATCAGACAACCGCGTATTCTTGCACTCTGTAGATTTTGATCGATCTAACATATTACTATCAGTTCCCTGGCTCAAGATATTGTCATCCTCCAGCATACAGCCAAGGTATTGGATGAAGCAGTCCCAGTCATCAGGACTACCAAAGAAATATGAGGGGAATAAAATGTTCTGATTAAGTACTACTGTATGCAATTTGTCTTAAATTATATGTTCAACAAAACATGAAGGTGCTGCAACAAAAGAGTGAGCAAAGCAAGCAATCACTTCAGAATTTGCAAAGTAAGCCCTTAGTGGTCATCATATAGACTCCTTTTGATCTTGATTTCAGAAAGAAATTGGTCAGGAAGATACGCTAACAGTGGATGTATCATTTTGACTTTCGGATAATTGATTTTGAGAAGTGATTTTTTGGGAGAATGTGTGGTTGAAAAGTAAGCAAACATTATGAATTTATGAGTAAGATTATTTTAATGGATAAATGTGTGGTGAAAATGAGTTTGGTGAGAATTGATTTTGAGAGAATCAAAATCAAACAGGCCCATTTATCAATTCATACATATCATATCCAAATGAGTTCAAAAAAGATTGAATTTTTCTCCAGAAATTTTGCCGTTTCTCATTTTCTGATATGAAAGTCAAGAGAAGATAGAACTTCTGAAGATAGAACTTCTTTACTTGTGAATTCTGAAAGCATACCATAATTCCAAAACCTTCTGAAATATGCCAGCTGCAGCAGCATAATCCCCTGCCTTAGCTAGAAGTCGTCCCTGTAAACTTAAAGTTAAAGAATAAAGCTTAACAGGGAGGCAAACGGGCCCTGTGAGGGGAAATCAAAAAAGGGGGGGATTGTCAAATCAAGTAAACATGTAGATGATGAATTAAAAAAGCATATAATCTTCAAATTTCAAATAATGAGAAATATTTTAACTGAACGGCACATTTGAAATATTTCTTACACAGTAGAGAGTTACAAAACTTGGGATATGAAAAGCCAGAGAATAATATTACTACACATGTTAATGCAAATCCTATAACATAACATATAAAAATAGGATTTTAGTTTATTCTATTTTATCATTATATACACCCCAGATTGATTTAAATTAGGTTTTCTTATTTCCTTACTAATTAGGGTTTCCTTATTGAATTAGAGTTTCTTTAATTAGTTTCTTACCTTAATTAGGTTTCTTTTCAACCCTACATAAAGAGGATCTCGCTTTTGTAATCTCAAGAATATTATTATTATGAACTGATTCTTATAGTTCTCCCTCAAACTCTTCTTATTATTTTCCCCTTTCTTCAATCCATCTAATTCTCCTTCCCTATCTGCCTCCTACCTTTCCCCTTCTTCTACAATTCTCATTATTGTTAATATTGAGTTCAGCATCACCTGTGCTAAAAGAAAGGAGAAGGCATAGATTGAAGTCAGAGGCAACTGATCATTTTTTAAAGTAGACAAGGAATTACAACTGTCCTTAGTGAAGCCAAGTAGCATGATCAAAGCCGATGATCGTAAGCTATGTACAGCATCATGGTGTAGAAAAAAACCATCCATGGAATCGTGCACTGTGTGAACCGTAGATCGTGGTGTTTCTTCAAGACACATCAATTTTACTGAATACTCTTAGGGCTTTTTTTTTTTTTTTTGTTAACTTCGAGTTTACTTTTAAAATTAACTTTGTGATATTATTTAGTGCTAAAAAAGAGTAGAAAAAAAAAAAAAAAAAAAAGATGGAGAATATACTTCAAATTCTAAAATCATTGAAGATGACACTTTGGGCCACAATTTCGGCCATGCAATTGAACTGCTAATAGTAACCCATGCACTTGGACCATTAGCTGGTTGTTGCTTTATCATTTGTAAGGTGGCATGAGACCTAGAACAACTAGCCAGGCCTCCATGGCTGACAAAGAGATAGCATGCACATCTAATTGAACTTCAAACTGACCATAAGGGCCTGGTTCACAAGTTTTTCAGTTGCGTTGACGCAAGGCTGACTGAGAAATACAACTACGAGGATGATTACCTATTGCGGTTCAGTATAAAATGCAATATCAAGCCCTTTAAAACCCAAATTACATTTTTAGAGAGCAGCACGATTATAAGAAAAGGAAAAAAACTTGAAAATTGCAAAAATAGCAAGATTTCATTATGGAATAGACATTTCTACCCCTTGAAAATTACAATGAATGCCCTCAATTCATCAAATTTCCAAGGACAAGTCCTCCAATACATCAAATTTTCAAGGTCAAATGGCCTAAATCCTATTTCCAAAATCTAAGTACTTGTTCGATTCCCATTATTGGCACGCATTATCATTTTTATTATAATTTCTACCTACCCTTTGATTTGACTATACTCATTCACACCCACACATTTCAAACCTCTTTAAATCTCCACCACTAATTGATAGGTGTTTTTATTGGATTGTTTAATTTCTCCATTTATAGGAACAAGGAAATAATTAAAAAGATTCAAATTCGGGCGACTTTGCAAGGATTTTGGAGCTGGGGACCAAGGCGTCGATTAACAAGACATAAGGGATCGAGAAAAAAAGAAAAATAAATAAATAAAGAAGGCCCGTGCGGCCTCGCGGGTTGCTCACAGAATTGCAGCAGCTCGACAGAATCAGCAATGCGGCCACACCGCTGGACAGTGCAGCCATACCAACCCCCTACGCGCGCGGATTTGTTGATTTTCCTTGTTTCCTTAGTACTCTTTTTATGGTATAATTTGTACACGATTTTTACTCTTTTTCTTAGGGTTTTTAGACCTTATATAAAGGGAACGTATCTTACACAACACGAGACACATCTCCAGACACAACTCCATACAATTATTTATTTTACATCAAAAACGAGTTCGGAGCAAGATTTTCCCGACAAGGCTAACTTTTTTCTTTCTCCGGTTCAAGGAGATGTTGTTGCTACTTTTGGTTCTTAATTAATCAATTACAATAACGTTGTTTCTTACTCTTTTGCGAAATTGATTGTGTTATTCTATTTTTCTTGTTTATGAAGGTTGATTGTTTGACCTAATTTAGGCCTACTACGTTGAATGATTAATGTTCTATTGCTAGATTTGGGAATTCAATTATTAATTGTTGTTTCTCCTAACTCTCAAGCAGCAACTAATGATTGTTAATCATTAGGGATAACAAAATCTAAGTTAAATAGATCAAGCTTGTGAATTTATTATTGCTTAGATTAACTTATTTTCCTAATTCATCATGCCATCGTTGTTCTAAATCTAGGAAGCTTACTCTAGGGTGTCTAAACGATTAGGTCTAATTGAAAAACTTGTTTTAATTAGATATACTTAAGGGAAAATCCGGATAGTAGAACTTCGTTGATAGTTTTACAAGGAAGTAGAAACGACGTTGCTATTGATTACTATCTTTTATATGAAGTGCACAACTGAACCAAGAACTGGAGTTAACGTTTTTGTTTTCTTACTTATCTTTGTGTGAATACTCATTATTTGTTTTATTCTTTGATTTCTAGTAATTTTAGTTTAATCTTACAAAAACAGCCTTCTTATTAGTTGATACGAAGTACTTAGATTTATCCAACGTTCTCTGTGGGTTCGACCATTGCTCTCTGCTTCTACAAATTATTTTATTTTTAGTAAAGTAAGGTATTTATTATTTTGGTGCATTCGACATGCGACCACTAATTCTCTCTCATCATAATTTCCTAAAATTTGCACCCATAATGAGCTTCAAACAACAAACAAACTAGCTTTGCAACACCATCCAACCCAAGTTCCAGCCCACCATATATCATACCATCTACCACCACTGGCACCGAGCTCATTAAACTCATAGTAGGGGCTCCAAAGGCCGTGAAATCCCAGCCGCTAGTTGGGGGGGTCACCCACCAGCAGGGTTGCAATCCCCACTTACGCTGCAATTTCACAGCTTAGTTGTTTTTCCCTTTTTTTTTTTTTTTTTTGTTGTTGTTTGGAGGAGGGCCCCCACCCCTTCCCCCCAAAAAAAAACACTGATGACTGTAAAACAAAGCCGCATTACTGCGAATTGCAGGACCGCCAAAGGAAAGAAATGCAGCTGGATCTGGAAGTTCTTTCTCCAAAATAAGTACCTGCTTTGTCCTTCAAAACATGGCATATGGTTGCTAGAAGACAGACAGTCTTGCTGTTGGGTGGGCCAAAATGGGGCTGCTGGAGAAGAAGTTGATTAAGGGGCAGGTGAGGGTCAGTTGAAATGGACTAACAGAAGAAGATGAAAACCTACGAAAATAATAGGGTCATTTCTATCCATCCACCTTCAATTATTTGCTCCTGCTGGAAATTCAGAAAGCGGCTGCCTCTTTTTGAATGTTGCTATGCAAAACCTTGCTATTTTCTCTAATAATAAAAATAATAATAATAATCATAATAATAATGTCAATTTCTCTTTAAGCTATTTAAAGAAAAATAAAAAAGAAAGAAAAGAACTTTCAACAGGAGTAAATGCGTACAAGTCTAGAGATCAACAAGTTTAAAGTTAAAAATAAATAAATTACGATGCCCCAACTCCCCAATATATATACTCATGGAAGAACTTCACTGTTCCATTCCAAGATCCTTTTTATCACTCAAAAGATATCTATTACTAGTTTAAATCTAATAGAGTCCAACTTAATAGTTTAATAAAATTCTGACAGAATCACTTTATTTACGTGGAAACAGCATTACTAATCAAAATTAAAAGAAGTATCTTACAATTGCAAAAACACATAATTATCCCTGTTTTCAATTAAGACTTAAAAAGTAATGAAACAAACTTGGGTTACTATTAAGATGGTCAAATTGATCAATTATAAAGCAACAGCAGAGAGAGGTCTAGAAAATACCTGTATGCGGAGTTTGTCAACTTCAATCATCATAAGAGATCCTAACTTTCCAGAAAGAACTTCTAATGCATCTCCATATTTAGATTGGTCCTCCAACAGAGAGATATAGACGATAAGAGCTGCAGTTACAACCCGTTCATTTAATGATTGTATCAAAAATATGTAACCCGATCTCCTTCTGAAAAATGACTAAAAATTGGTAAAACGAGGAAAAATGACGAGCCTTCTGGTTCATGCAAACTATTGGCAGCTATATGTTTCTTGAGTAAACCTTCAGCCAACTGTAAAAGCTTCTCGCCCCCATTGCCGCAACAAACCTTTACACATTCAAATACCATTGATAAGCATCTAAGAAATGCTAGACCAGAAAGACATGGCTGTAACTGTCATTGCGAATTTCAAATTTCAATCACGGTTCTAAACATGATAATAGATTTTTTTTTTTTTTTTAAACACCCTATCATCAGCTTCAAAGGGTAAATAGAAGCACCAGATTATGCGCGGGTCATAAATATTGCAATTTAATGGTAAATACAAAAACAGGGTTGTTCTACACTAATACCCTCACTTGTTTAGCTAGTTTTACATTCGCTAGGCATTAAACCATACTGGGGCTAGGCCAAGCTTAACATATATAAAGCATTGAGTTCAACCAAGCCTCTTTATTTTGAATTTGTTTAAGAATGGGTAAATTCTCCCAGGATGAACTCAATTTGGAACTGTAGAAGTCATCATAAAGATAATAATTACTTTGAGATATAATTTAAGGCAAAGAGGAGAGAGCGACAGTATTTCAGCCCATACTAAGCCTACCTCAAATAGTAATGAAACTTGTTTTCATTGAACATATATAATTTACTTGCAAAGTCAAGTGACTCAAGTCCTTCACAGGATTGTCTTCTTCTCTGGATATCTTTACTTTTTCCTGTTGATGTATGGTAATATCAAAAGCTGAACTTATTGATAAACTGCACAATCTCAAATTATTGTTTATGTCAAATTTGGCATGTTAAATGCAATCCACATTCATGTTCAAGTGATTCATATTACAGTTTCGATGTAATTAGTTGATAGGTGTGCTCTTCCGATCTCTCTTCTTCAAACTATTGCTTTTTATGGTTTTGATTTTCAGAGAAATGATCTTTTTTTCAGTGTGTAGTTAGTCCATGTTAGCAAATCAATTCTATTTCAAAATAGAATCTAATCAAGCTAATGACATCAATATATCTCACATGACCGGCATGTACTACACAAATCTACACCATTCATTTTCAGAAAAATCTATTTCTGTTTTAAAATAGAAATAGATTGCTAACAGGGGCTTAGAAAAGAAGGAAATATTACAGTTTTACATGTAAAACTATTTCATTAGAGAATATGGTCACAGATGAATTTGACAAAAGCTGATGTTCATAATGATGAAACTACTACTCCTCATAGTGATGAAAAAGCAATTTCCAATTCTGTTCAGTTGATAATAGACAATGCTGGTGCTTGTAAAGCAGGAGGGAAAAGATTGACAGAAAAGCGGAAGCATTTATATTGGACCCTGTGTGCTATGCGCCGTATTGACTTACTGCTTGAAAAAGATGCAGAATTGCCTCAGTACAAGGATGCATTTCTGAAGGCAAAGAAAGCAATCACATGCATAATCACTGGTGGCGGTGGGTATTGACCTTAATGAGAAAGACTGGAAAAAAAGATTTATGGTTTGTATGATTTAGATTTTTCAGAATTGATTGCAAAAGTGACTTTTTTGAGAGAATGTGTGATTGAAAAGTAAGAAAAAAGTTACGAATTTACATGCGAGATTATTTTAATGGATAAATGTGTGGTTGAGAATGAGTTTGAGTGAGAACTTATTTTGATTAAGCCTACGTTACTAGGACTCAGGTGCGGGTGTCGGACACTGGTGTGGATCTAAGGGTCAAATCCTTTATTTTTTGAAAATCAAGGATACAGGGACAATTGGAAAAGGGGTCCAAATTCTGGGCACAAACACTCGGACAAGGCTTATATAAATATTATTTAAATTTAGAAACTTGATTAATTTCCCAATTAAGAAATAAATTAATTATAAATCAAAAAACAGTGATTTTTTAAAAAGTAATTACCAACCACAGTTTAAATAAAAGTCCACGTTCATTAACTATTTAATAGCTGATTGGATCAATTTATTTATTAATTATTATTCAACAAAGGGAAATGGCCCTGTTTACTTGAAAAACCAATTTCCAGAAGCCCGAGATCACAGCCAATTTTTATAGCAAAAAACAAAACCCTAACTATTCATCATCTTCCTCGCGGCTCCATCACTTGTGCAAAGAAATACCACGCTGATCTTCCCTTCTAATGGCTTCTTCACTTCTTCTACAAGGCTTCTCTTCATCAACGGAACATCACACCTAGTAGTCGATTTGCCGATCTCTTTCATTTTCTCAACCGTCAACAACATGAAGCTTCTATCTCTAAATTTTCCCACAGCGTCCAAATTTAAATTGGCGTGTCAAATCTGTATCTTGTGTTGGGATCCGTGTCGTGTCATGTCGACGCCAGTGCTTCGCCAGAAACAAAAAGTCCGAGCTTCAAAGGATGGAATGCTACTAGATTTGCTAAAGCCTCTACAGAGACTCCATGAGTTGAAGAAACCACTACAATCTACGTTTACTCCAGAGTACTGGGTAAATTCAACTTGGCTAAAAGGCGGATGCCATGCCTAGTCGCATATGCTATAATGACCACATCTCCATTTGTTAGTGTTTTAGATCGTTGATTCGTAGAAAGAGTGGGGCTGGTGTCTATTTCTTTGTCGAGCCAAGAACTTAGGCCTCTGAACCGACTCAACTCAACTCATCATTTACATCCCCAAGCAAGTTTATACAACTGCATGAAAACACTAATCCCTAATGAATCTGAAAAGCTGAAAGCATATCTCCAAATGGACAAGCTCATATCAAAAGATCGGATCTTTGGTATAAAACAAGCAAAATGTACTTACACAATGGGATCTTTAGTATAAAACAAGCAAAATGTAGTTACACAACAAGTCTCCTATATGTATTAAATCATCATCATTACATTATTATGGCATTCGTCTAATTCTTTATTTACATCTCATCTATTTTTCTAACAAGCAAAATGTAGTTACACAAGTCTCCTATACGTATTAAATCATCATCATTACATTATTATGGCATTCGTCTAATTCTTTATTTACATCTCATCTATTTTTCTAACATGCAAATTAAGTCTTGCATAAGAGACATTGGTTAATTTTTATTTTAATTCTTCCAGTTATATGGTGGACTCAATTTGGTGTTAGGACACCAAAAGTGGCTTGCTTCATAATAATAGTCTTAAGTCTAACTTGCTCTTCTTCTACTTGCAAGCTTAATTGGAGTACATTTAGTCAAGTTCACAATAGGAGAAGAAACTATTTGAGAACAAAGTTGAAAAAATTGGATTATATTATGTATATGCAAACCAATTCTACTTTAAAATAAAAATTGGTCAAACAATTCATATCCATATATTTCACACAAAACTCCACCATTCACCCCACTCATTCTCTCTTATTCTTCATTATTTCTCACTAACATGGGTTTGCAAATAGGCAATGAGATACACGATTGAAGTTTCTTAAAGACGTAGAAGATCATTTAATTTCACAAAGATGTTTTATCTAATGATGAACGAGTTGGTGATGTTGATAGATGCGAAATTCAAGTCAAATCCAAATGAAGAACCCGATGCTCAAGGAATTGAAAGTTCTTCTAAATAGCCTCAAAGTAAAAAGCAAAAAAAGGGGAGGGAGAGAGAGGGAGAGAGAGTTAACTTATATAACAAAAACATTTATCTTTTTTTCTTTATCTTGATTTTAAAAAAAATAAAATAAAAATAAGGGGAAAGACACCAGAAATTTGCACTTAATTGATGGTGCTGATGAAGATGAGTGGATGAATATTGACAATGAAGACAGAGGATTAGGAAAATGATGCGGGGCTTAGATATAATATTAATTACATGTATAATGCTACTCGTAGTGGTTGCAGGTGATGATTAATGATTATCCGATCCCACTCTTCTAAACATTGTTAATTTATGTCCCCATTCTATTTAATTTTTTACCACTAGGTTATAGAGTACACTAGATATAGACTCGAAGTATTGATCATTGAAGTATGCTTTTATTTATGAAATAGACTATCTCATATTATGTTATAATATTTTGAACCTTTTTTTCTTCCTTTTTTCTTTCTTTCTTTTTTTTTTTTTTTTGGTTGGCAAGGCTAACGCAAAGTGCTTTAGGGCTTATGCCACATCTAACGAACGAGAACCAGCTCAATACCCATTTCTATCTATTCATACTATGGTTTTTTTAAGCACAATAGCGGGTGCTTGCATTTTCTTTTAGAAGAGAAAACAGAGTCACAGTTCTTGATTCTCTCATAGCTCTTGATTCTCCCACATGTATATAATTTTCAACATCTACTTTAACCTCTATAAGTGACTGTAAACAATTAACGCTTGAAGCTCATAGTAAGAAGCAAATGAAACATTTTGGTTTTTGTAGTAGAACCCAAATTGTGATACTTGGAAACTCTATCTCTAGCCATATGACCAAGTATTATGACCCCAAAAAATAAAATAAATAAATAAATAAATAGATAGATAGATAGATAGATAAGAATTACAGATTGCAGAATTGAAATAATGAAGCTTCACTTTCGTGAAATACAACAACTATTATGCAATAACATATCAACCAAATGGCCAATATTGATTATCAAAACCATTTAAATTGCATAACGTTCTCTTCCGATCTTGAAATCATTCTCTACTAGAAGAAACTTTTATCAAGTGTTTGTGTATTCCATTTTTTTCAAAGATAATTTGTAAATTTTATTATGGATTTTTAAGATGGAATATGGTTTATTAGAAGGATATTTTTGTATGGTTTATTATCTTAAAGTCATGGCTCAAAAGACATGATTTTAAGATCATAGATTCTACGAAATCCCACTCAAATCCATAAAAATGATGAGAATCCATAAATGTCAAAAATACACTAAAATCTGAAGTGAGGAAACCCACTTACTCTACTCTATTTGTGTATCCCGTGTTTTTTTCCAAAGATAATTTTTAAATTCTACTATGGATTTTTAAGATGCAATATGGTTAATTATAAGGATATTTTTGTATTTTTATAGTTTTTGAACTATTGTAAAGTCACGGTCAAAAGCTTGCATATCCCCTCGCAAATGTTACCATCTTAGTACCCAGTGAGGCAAGATGAGAACTTAGTTCAAAATCTACACATCAGTTTAACAATCCAAGGTAAACGCATTTTGCACGACTTCCATAACAATTGAGCTCAAACAAGAAACAAGGTCTTCCTCCTAGAATAACGAGTTATCACATGAACAATTTTCATATAAGTCAAACACAAATTTTCTTTTACTAATGATGTGGAATGTTGTATTAAGTGTTAAAATCGAGCAGAAGTGATGAAAACTATCAATTGGTTTGTTAACTAACATTTTCGTTTGAAAGAAAGCAGCAGTTCGTGTGAAAACAATTATTTATGTTAATCAAAATAATTTCTTGTTATGATTATCATCAAAAGATAATCTTCTTGTACTTGTACATTGTAAGCTGAAAAGAGTCAGACATCTCATTTTTCCTACTTAAATGATTTTTCCCCTTAGGCTTGGAAGATGTCTGGACATGAAACAATAGCCATATTCGTTAAGCCAGATGCATTCTAAAAAGAGACCAAGAGAGTTAAAAGGCAAAGGATTTTTAATCCTTTCTTTCCGTTTCCAATTCCAGAAAATTGTAAAAAAATAAAATAGAAGGAAAGAAACCAGAGAGATCAAGAATGCTGAAAAGTAACTGCTGCCACAAGTTCAAACAGAACATATATTCATTGTAGAGTGATAGCATTTAGATTAATACAGACCTGCAACTGAATGCTGCAAATAGCCCAATGCAAGAACCTTTCTTCCCCAGCAATCTTATACATTTTAATAGCTATCTGCAACCAAGAGGTCAAACCTTTTGAAAAAAATACAGAGGAAAGAAGTTATAGGCATAACCCATATCATTCAAAAGATATTAGAAGCAAAATCATGCCATTCACCTGTTGCTGCTTCACAAAAGAATATTCATGGACGTAACAATTGAAAAGACCCATCATTAGTTCCAAATTATTGGGGTATTTGCCACATGCGTACTCATAACAGCTTGTTGCCATATCAACTGTCATTGTAGATGATGGTTAAATTCATACTCATCCAGCAAAAGATGATTTTGATAAAATGTAATGTTAATAGTACAGACAGTGATCTAGCCGCTGGAAAACAATCTGTAAGGTACTAAGAGTGAGGTCATCTATGAAAACGCTGGAGTCACTGGTGAAAAAAATCTGTTTCGCATTCGTACAAACGGATAGGTCTTCCGATCTCTCATTTTTTCCCATTCTTTCCAATATTAACGCCTTCAGAGCCTGCACACATTGCTATCGTAAATAAAGTACTGATAGAAAAAAATTCAATTTTTAATATAACCAATAGATGCAGAAGCTATGGTAATTAATAAGAAGACTAAGCAAGCCTGGACAAACAAACTTACAAGAGCATAGGGAGAATTTGGGTATTTGGTCAGAAGAGCTGCCGTTTGCTTGAGAGCACTCTTAAACTGGCGAGAATCTATGGCGTCCCAAATGGGACGGACCCGCCGCTCCGGAATGCCACCCGCTACACCGAACTTCGACGCCATATATGGAGAAAAACACTGGTGAGTGGAAGCTGACAGATTATTGAGGTTGTCTGATCGTGTCCTAGTAAGATCGTGCAATAAACGAACGGGATTCCGGTGAGAAATACACGAAATTCAGAAAGAAACAACGGTTTTTGGGTTGGGATTTGGAGATGCTCACACTGACGAGGGAGGTTCGGCTTGCTAGCATGCTAGTTGTACATTAGAGGGTGATTAGGGTTTTACGTTGGGGGTATTGAAACGGTCATAAAAGTACAAGTCTGAAGTCGCCTTGCGTTGCTTACAACGACACGTGGTAATTTTATTTTACCAATTTTTCTAAAAAAGCTTAATTTTGGTAAAGGAGACCCAAATTGTCCAAGTGGAGCAAATGGAGTCCCGCACCGTGTGACATACAGTATATTGTGTGACATATACTCCACGCACCCCGCCCCATTTAAGCAGGCACCCCATCCACACCCCACAAAAAAAAAAAAACACTTCTGCCACCCGCCTTCCTCCCTCGCTCCCTCTTGGCCAGTCAGCGCCGTTGAAGAGGCAGAACCCCTGCCCCCCACTCAGCGCCGGCGAGATCAAGCAAAAAGCTTTTCCGTCTCTGTTGAAGTAGCATCCCAGCAGATTTAACCCCTCTCGAATGGACACTACCGGAGCATTGGGTGTTTCTTGCAGGTAAGTTTCTCAACTTTTACACAATATAGGCTTCGTTTGGTCTCGTATTCACCCAATTTTTGTGTAGTTGTCTTTGATTGTAATTTTCTCTCCCGGTCTATTCGACCAAACCCAACCCAGTGGAAATCATCACTGTCGGGGACTGCAACAGCCACCGTGGAGGCAGTGCCAGCGATGGAATTTAGGTAATTTCCTTCAAATCTGGATTAACTTTTTCTGCTTCGATTGATGCTAATTCTTCTGTCCACAATGATGTTGCCTAAATTTATGGCTGGGTGGTGTTGTGAATTTCATTCAAATGTAATTGGTGGAAATCTACATTGTGTAAAAATGCTAATGTAGAAGCTTTTGTTTTTGTGTTAATTTATTGGTATAACTCTCGTTGCAAATTTTGGGGCAGATGCATGACTTTTTTTTTTTTTTTGGGTAGAAAAATTGATAATTATAGAGTTAAGTCATTTACCCTTATAAATTGCTTGAGATGGTTTCTTTAACACCTACTTGATTTATTCCACATCCATCTACACTTTATAGCATTATTAAATATAAATTTTTTCCGAATAAAATCAACATAGTCTTATCAAACACTTGATTTATTCACTAAATTATAAGCTGAATTGCAAAAAATTAGTTTTATAGATACACAACAATTGCATTGTTTTGACGTCACAACTTATTGTGATTATGGCTATTGGAGATATTGTCGTATTGGATTCCAATTTGTAAGCTCTTTTGGTGAAACCTTCAACCAGTTATTGTAATTCCTGTATGAATTCTTCATTGTGATTACAATGTGGATAATACTGTGAGGTGTTGTGTGTTTAATTACATAAACTAACTACCACAACCTGGAGACTTGATAGGAATTCAGTTATGATGAAGTCATAGAGGCTGAGAACTCCTTTGGCGAAGCTTAACTGATCTTTATCTTTTAAGCCTGGAGACTTGAGAACTACAACTCCAATATTTTCTTTTACATTAGGAATTGGCGGATTGCTGCAACCATAACTCATAAGTGGTGACAGGCTTGTGTCTCTCTTTCTCATATTTCAGTCTCCTCCTATGTGGATGAGAGAATTGACCACACAACCAGAACAAATTAATTTTGTTAGTTCAGTTTGTTTGTATTATTTCATAATAATTTGTAGTCATGCGCCTTTAAGATATATATGTTAAGTTACCTGGCAAGTCTTGCAATGGCTATATAAAACGGCATTGGAAATCACCTTTATTTGTTCGTAATCTGAGTTTTGTGACCTTATCTTATATATGCATAAATGTCATTGTGAATTTTTGTGACAGCAGTAAATTAATAGTATTGCTGCCATTGTGAATTTTTGTGACAGCAGTAGATTAATAGGATTGCTCACATTGCTTAGCTCAACATTTCTCCAATTCGCACTACGCTATATTCAATTGGAGATGTTATTGATAGTCATCATTGTTATTGATACTCATCATTACATACTTTATAATTGAAATATATTAGTAGTAGAATTTATGTACATTTTGCTCTGTTGCCTCCATCCACGCAGGTGCCCGTAGCAATGCATTTATACAATGCGGTGAGCTTGGGAACCAATTATGGACTCTGCCACAGTTGTAGAAGTTCAAACCTAATTACGGGGAATTCCTGACTTTTCCCATATAATCTTGTAACTTATGATTACGTTTGTAAGACTTTATGTTGGAACAAACGCTATGTTGTAATCTAGTTACTTGCAACATTGTACGCATTCTAAATATTTGTTTGTTTGAACTTTAGGGTTCACATATGTATTCTATTTAGATGTATTATGAAGGTTTGCTGTTTGTGTTTGTGGATTTCATATTTTAGGTGTACCATAATCAACCTTTTATTGTTTCTTTGGCGAGAAATTAAGCGCAGGGGCATGAGAAATACAATTAGTAGCTTCCAAATTAAGTGGCAAAAAATTCTTCCGTAATCCACTGCTTGTTTAAATATGAAAGATATAGGTGTTTTTTGGAGAAATTTCAACAAAATATCCCCTCTATTATTGACTGACAGAACCTGAGAAAAATTATAATTCGTAAACATTCATCATCGCAAGAATAGATATATTACAATTTTTTGACTGGTTGTCAGAGCAATTCAAAATAAAAATGCCACGCATGCACAATTATCGTTGACTATATATACAATAAAAAGTGCCCTTTCGCGTAATAACAAAATATCAACGCCGCTTCAATTGTCCTAGGCAACATACATCTATATTTTTGCAAAAGAAATTTCAAATATTATTACTATCTGAGCATCCAAAAATGCTCTGGCAAGCACAACATAATTGTGAAATTTAGAATTATGATATCAATTTACAGGTAAAGATAGATGCCTTCTGTCTTTTACGTCTATAGATCTTTACCAAAAAAACATGTAAGTGCGAAACTTTTGGGCATTTAAATGTTGTGCAACTAGGAGAGGCGTCAAAAGTAGAAGACCATGCTCTGCAACAAGTTCAATATTACAGTGTCAATTACACTACAAACATTGTATAACGAAGTGTGTTTTTATGTACGCTAGACTGATGACTACCTACATCAAAAGTAATCCGCCAACACCACAGGCTGTCCAACAAACAAAACACTTATTTCTCCATCATTACGTAGGATGTATGATCCCAAAACAATTAAGTTCATGCTGAACAATTACCTAGTCTCTTTTTCACAGTAACATAAATGTGTTCATATTTGTACCTACTAGCAAAAAGACTTCACGAAGCGCACTACATGTTTGTGAAATAGATGTGTTCATATTTTCCTGACTTCATTGTTGCATCCATGTAAATTAAATATAAATGTTTATATTGTTCTCTTAATTGACAAGATTACTCATGAGTTTGACAACTATTAATATATAATATATACTTTTATAAGCAATAGCGGAGAGAGGGGGCTTATTGGGCTCCGGCACAGGCCTATCTCGGCCTAACTTTTGATAAGAAATTAAAAAAAAAATTTAAGGTCCGACCCAAAAGAATTGTAAGTTGGGCTCATGGGACAAATGGGTTGGAGTTTGGGATTCTAACTTTCAGAAAAAAATTAAAAACGGGCCAGCCCAAAAGCTAAAATAATAGGACGGGAAGGCAGAATCAGAAGCAAAAGGCAAACCGCAGAAGGCAGAAGCTCTTGCGTGCAGTGCTACAGCTCTCGTTTTGACCTAGGCGGGCTGCCGCCGGCCAGCGACCAGTCCAAAAGTCAGACGTCCGAGGCGAGTGATAGTGGAGAGGTTGCTTGGGGGTGGGTTCATCTGAATTTTAGCTTCAATCAGGTAATATTCTAGCCCTAATTCCTAAATGGATTTTTCCTTAATTTAGATTTTATGGTACTTGCTAAAATTGAACTTTATAAGTAGTTAAATTAGTAAATGAAGACATTAATCTTGGCTCTTGGGATTTTGACGGTTTTATGATTATTGATTGAGATTTGGACTATGTTATTTAGATGATTAGGTGTGGCCGTCTGGATTGTGGAATGTATAATGTACTATTGTCTCAATGTCTTGTGAATTGTGATTATGCCAATTCCTTGGACGAGTTTTAAGTTAATTGAACTATAAATCTATAATTTATTTCTTTGGATAATAGAGAGTAAATGCACTATTTGCCTCTTTGGAGAATAATTGCACTGTTTGACTTATTGGTTGGTTTTCGAGATTATTTTTTTCATTGTTAGTAAGTGAATTATCTAAGGCAAAATAAATTTTCTAATGAATTTTATTAAATACTTTGATTTCATAGAAAAAGTTATAGCTATACAAGAACCTCTTTACAAGAAAAGCAAAACTATAATGCATTCTTTCTTCAGGCCCACAAGAAATACACAACATGAAGAATCAAATAACCACTAAGATATTCCACCAACTAAAAATCATGAATCTTCTCCTTTAGTTGGAAATCAACAATCTTCTTTTCCAGTTGAAAACCAATATACTTAAAATGAAAATCAACAATCTACTCCAAGTTCATCCTTTGAAATAGAGCGGGATCCAGGAAAAAGGAGGAAAATATGTGATTGGCCTCATGAGAAAATGGATGAAATCAGACAGTCATATTTGATGGCTGGGCCTTACCAACCGAAACTTCATTCGTACAAAGGCTAATAATATAAAGATAAAACTCATCGTTTTCAGCCTAGTTGGTTTAATGAATTTAATTGGTTAGCGTATTCTCCTAGTACACATAAAGTCTATTGCTTTCCGTGCTTTTTTTATTGAAAAAGAACTTGTTAGCACAATAGATATAGACTCCCTTATTGATGAATTTGCCAAAGTAAAAAATCATCGGGTCCAACTAAATTTTTAGCCTAATGTACTAGATTTTGAGTTGTTGCAAACTTTATAATGCACTTGAGAGAGTTTGCTTACTATTTTGAAAAATTAGAGCTTATATGATTTTTTTTTTAGTTTTCGATCCGACTACCCCACTTTCGGGTCCTGGCTCCGCCATTGTTTATAAGTTTATATATAAACTAACACGTGACGCCAATCTTTAGGAAAATAAATTAAAAATTACAGCCTCTTTTAATCAATACCATTTTGACTTCTTCTCCAAAATGCCAATGATATAATGTAACTAAAGGACTTTATAGAAAAATTTGCAAAAATTGATATGAATTAAATTTTCTCAATGAATTACACTATCGTGTTATATGAGTTGTTATTTATCCTTATATAAACAAATTACAATTTTTGACTATTTGTAAATTTTTCCTTCATACGTGTACTTCTAAGTTTTTACCATTCCGAGTGGGGGGTCGTATAACATCATATGGACGATGAATCTTGAAGTAGGGAATACAACTTTCGACAATTTGTGTTCCTTTCTACGGTTTAACAAAACTTATGCTAAAACCACATTCAATGAAGGAATTGTTCATTATGTAGTGATCAAAAGTAACCGTTAAACACTAAAGTTTTAGTGCTGTGGAAGGCATACAATGATTATAAAGGCTGAAATGGAAAGAGTTGAATTTTAAGGGAATAAATAATACACGCATCCAACTCTAAGAATATATCTATGATATCTATTTTTTAAACTTTATAAAGCATGAAAGGGAAATTAAAAAGAAAAAGAAAAAGAAAAAGAATGATTTGATTATATAGCGATGTTGCTACATTCTTATTCACATTTTTAATTTCTTTTCATCACATAATTAATTATTAAACAAATAATAGTTTTGGTCTCTAATTTACATGTAGTCCCTAAAGAGAAAAGAACATTTGTGAATACGTTAGCTGCTCTTTCTACTGCAACAAACTCGATGTCCCTACAAATTTGATATGGAAGCAAACAATTACTATGGCACAGACATTTGATTTGGTACTATAAAGAAATTCCACATCTGAAAATAAGCTGAGTTACACGGTCGAAAATAACCCGAGTTCGACAACCTGAGTCGCACAAGCACATACAAAAAATTCCTAACCCATCAATATAATACCACTCCAGAAATCATCTGAGTTCCACAACCAAAAACATACCGCGATGCAAGCTTTCCGCTTGGTTGGGTTTGGTCGAATAGAGAGGGGGAGAGAAAATTACAATTAGAGACAACTACAAAAAAATAGGGTGAATACGAGACCAAACTAAGCCTACGTTGTGTAAAAGTTCAAAATTTTACTTGCAAGAAACACAAAATGCTCCAGCGGTGTACGTTCGAGAGGGATTAAATCTGCTGGGATGCTACTTCAACAGGGGGTCAGGGTTCTGCCTCCTTAGTCGACGTTGAGTAGGGGACCAGGGTTCTACCTCCTTCACCGACGCTGACTCGCTGGTCCTGTGGAAATCAAAGGAGGAGTAAAGGAGTGAGGAAGGCGGGCGACAGAAGTGTTTTTTTTTTTTTTGGGTGTTTCTGAAACTAGGGGGTGGGATGGGCATTCTGCCTCCTTAGTCGACGTTGAGTAGGGGACCAGGGTTCTACCTCCTTCACCGACGCTGACTCGCTGGTCCTGTGGAAATCAAAGGAGGAGTAAAGGAGTGAGGAAGGCGGGCGACAGAAGTGTTTTTTTTTTTGGGTGTTTCTGAAACTAGGGGGTGGGATGGGCAATTTTTCTATGAAAAGCTCAACCTTTTTTAAAGGAGCTCAAAATTTGAGTTGGCACGCCAAAGTGAACAGCGGACCCACGCTACATATGCAAAGCAATTTCCTTCCTTTTTCAACGAGCCCCACCAAAAAAATCAATTCTGTAACATATCCCCCTATCCACAAATAACCCCATACCCTCCCATATTTCAGAACCCCCTACCAAATTCGATCCCCCCTCCATGCAGGACTGCGGGCGACGCTGCTCCCCACAAACAACCAGAAACTTAATTTCATAATTATAAGTGGGATGCCTGCAATTAGTACCTTTTCTTTTAGTCACTGAGGGTGGCTTTAAAAATGTTCTTTTGCAAGCATGGATGGATGCCCAAGTATTTTATGCATTTCACAGTGAAAGAAAGCTACATCTAGAAAGATTTAAAAGACAATTAGAGTGTGTTTGATTATCAAAGTTTTTCCATGAAAAATAGGGTTTTCCAACTAAATTTCTACTTTTGTGGTGTTTGATTGACATTTTTTTTCAAGGAAAACATTTTTCATCTTTTGGTCACATGATCACATTTTCCTTGAAAACAAGGAAAATATTTTCCTATGGAGGGTGTATTTTTTTTATTTTCTATGTAATTCACACTTTTTCCATAGAATTTTACTTTCAATCAAACGCTTTACAATGTATTTTCTATGGAATTCAATTATCGGTAATTCAATTAACAAGAAAATATTTTCCTTTCAGGTAAATTTCATGCATGTAATCAAACGCACCATTAGTTAATCAGGTGCGGTTCTATTTTCTTTTCTTTCTGTACTACAAGTTAATAATCTTAAGTTAATATTTAAAAATTCTTTTTATTGCTGATACCTTAAAATAAAAGAAATATATGTAGTTTGTCAAAGTGACTGATTTGCTACAAAATATCATTCCTTCCTTGCATTGTCCCAGTTATTTTCTATTTATAGAAGTTTGAGAAATCAATTATGCTTCCTTGATTTTTTTGTTGGTGCCTTTACAAAGAAGCAGAAAATGGCAAAAATGAACCTTGCAAAGAACATTGCTCTGTCTGTCCACTTTGGTTTCGGGTCTGGCAAAAATGGCAAAGGGGGGGTCGGCGTTGGAGCTTTGCTTCAAACAAGAGAGAGAGAGAGAGAGAGAGAGAGAGAGAGAGAGAATTGGTGGGCGGTTTTCTATCACAAGAGTCAGTGGCCAGTGGGCTTTTCTGGTGACATGGCGTATCAATGATGGAGAAGGGAGTATCTCTGACAGAGATAACGATTTTGTTTAGGGCTCCATCGGCATGGAGCAGTGTCACCGGCTATCCGGCATGGAGATTTGGTGGGGGTAGGGGAAAGAGGAGCTCAGAGACAGAGAGATGGGAGATCAATTTTTTGAAAGGGGGATATGTTAAAGAATTGATTTTTCTGGTGGGGCCCGGTAAAAAAGGAAGGAAATTGCTTTGCAAATATGGTGTGGGTCTGTTGTCCACCTTGGCATAGCAACTCAAATTTTGAGCTCCCTTAAGAAAAGTTAAGCTTCTTATAGAAAAATTAGTAGGGTGTGTGGTGAAGTATATGTCAGATTTAATTTTTTGCCTGGGCCACTAAATTTTGGGGGGAATTAGATTGTTGACATGGTGCGGGATCTGTTTGCTCCACTTTGACAGCCACAACAACCTTGGGTCTCTTTGACAAAAACCCAAGCTTTTTATAGAAAAATTGGTAATTTTACCACATTGCTTGTTGATGGGAAAGATAAGTTGGCCAAATTCGGTTGACACTTGAAGATCATGACCGTTCCATTCTTGTTTGTTTTTCAACGGTTAATTTGGTTCATCTCTTTAAGGATGCGATTCTCATTGAGAATTTACAAAATTGTACGGGCCTCTAAAACGGGTGAAATTGTATTATTTCCGTCCCACAAAAGTGATTCATTATTCTCTTTCCTTCCATCCCAAAAATATGGTAAAAGATGTAATTGAAATATTAATTCTCTTATATACTCATTGTAATGCCCCAAATTTTGTAATGCTCGGAGCGTTAGTTTGACTTTTCTTACTAACTTTTAATATAATTTAACATAGAAAACGACAACATTCAATAATAGTTTTGAAAGTGCGGAAGTTAAACATAGTACATTAACCCATGACTGTTGTAACAAAATAATTGGAGTTTCATGAAAGATAAATAAGTTTTCAAACGATCAAAGTTTCATAATACAATTTAATTATAGCCACCGCTTGTCATTTCATAGTCGGTTTTGAAACCTGAAATTTGTTAATTTATAAAGAATGAGTATTTCATATAAAATACTCAGTAGACTCAAGCGCATATCAATTAATTCATATGATAAAAGGGACACATAGGCATGCAAATTTTTTTAGGGCAGAACCTCAAATTCTTTCGCGAACAAGCACTGTATAATGAATGTAAGTCCAACGTCCTCAGTAGATCTCTCTATTTTTATTCTTTTTTTTATATGAGAACAAGCTAATCATAGCAAACTCAAATTCTCAATTCTCAATGAAATAGATTATGCTCATAATCAACAGATCATACACATATAACATGCAATTCTTATCATCACATATCTATATATAGCATTCACCATATAAATCAATTAATATTGCACAATCTTAAAAATGCTTTTGAATAAAGAGTCTACCTCTTGGTTTGTCTTGAGTTGAGAGAGTCTTGAAATTAGTTTCCTAAATGCCCTAGCACTCCGTCTTGCCAATAAAAGAAATTAATCAAAGTTAGGAGTTGGAAATTAAAGTTTAATAATTAAGTTAAAAAACTTTGAGGGTTAAATTGGGAAAGAACTAAGATTAAGGGTGAATAGGATGTAAGTCATAAGTTTGGGGAGACTGAAAAGACTAAGCTCAAAATTTATAAGGACTGAAATATCACATCTCAGAACTTATATGACCATATAAGCTAACTCTGAAAGTTAAGGGGCTGAAACATTTCAAAGTGGAACTTTAAAAACTATTTTGAATGGAAGCAGAACTTAGGGGACTAATTGAAAAGTGTGTAAGCTAGAGGATCAACTTATTGCACTTAAAAACTTTAGGAACCCCAGTATAATAAGACTAACTCTTTAAATTTGCAAAGTCATATCCATCCCAAATGTTCTGTTATATATACATATATGTACATATATATATATATATATATATACATACACACACAAACGCGGACATATCCTATGGGTGATTCTCGACCCAAAAAATCGCGGTTTTTATAGAAAATATGGGGAAAAAAGCTCCAAATGAGCTCTACTCATCTATGTAAATATTTATGCGAATGGAGAAAGTTTTTGGCAGAAACTCATTCTGAAAAAATCATTTTCTGGAGAGTTTCTTCAACCACATCGACCTAGAATTGGTTCTAAGGCATCTAGGAGTAATAGGCTTTGAGTATGGGGGTCGATTGGGGTTTGTTTTGGTGGTCGTTGAAAAGGGGCCGATTGGGGGATGGGTTTTTCCGGTGGGTTAGGGGCTGCCAGCAGAATGGGTGGTGCTGGCGGGAAGAAAAGATCATGGGTGTGTGATCTTCTTGCTTACTTTCAGTTTTATACTTGAGTGTATGCATGTATAAAAATATCTTAAATGTGTGAAAAAGTTTGTATTTCTTATGCATATGAAAAGATAGAGATGTATATATATTCTTGTGTATGAAATGTATAGAAGGGACGATGATGAAGGTTGTTTATAGCCTGAAAGAGTTGAAGAATGTGGTGTGAAGATGGTGAACATAGAAAATGCTTGCAAAATTCCAAAAACAAAGAGAAGAAGAGAGAAACCTTGGAGACGAAGAGGAAAGGGAGACCTTGGCTGCTGGATCTGATTTTGAGTTGGAGGAAATGGGCTAACAAGTTTCTTATATTTTTTTATGAGTACTTTAGGTAAAAGGATCTAAAATGAGATCCACTTCTAGCAATACACCAACAATCAACAAATAGCAAAAACACACTTTTCAATCTCACAAATAGGTAGCGTACCCTTGGAAAAAAATTATACATCTAGGATAATGTACTAACTGAATGCAGTTAGTTACACACAAAATTAGATTTGTTGGGATCATAATACATCATCCAAACGAAATTTGAATAACCAGCTGGACAATACAATTACAAGTATATATACATGAAGATATTAGATATGTTAGAATTTTCAATTATGATAAGTAGAAAACGTGAAGATTTCTCTCTGAAAACTACCCACTGAACCTTCTGCTGCCCGGGTATGTGACAGTATCGTTTTGCTTCCATTTTTTATAATCATTATAGTATTTCCATGTTTCATAATCATTGTTAGCAATAAAAGAAGCTTAAAGCTTCACTTCCCCGCTGTATCCTTTCCCAAAACAATTCTACACACGGAAGCCGAAATGGGTAGAGCAATCTAAGCATAGTGTAAGGGAGCAGGCTCCGTTTTCAAATCCCATACCCATCACCATAAGGGTTTAGCGCGATTCCGTTCCCTTGACTTTGGTGAGCGCAATGGCTACCTCAAAGGCATGGTGACAGGGTCGTGGCACCCCAATCCTCATTGGCCCGTTTTACCTTCTATCACTCCTTTAGGTACAAGCACCAGAAGGAGCTGTTTGTCACTGCTGAGGGTATTTATACGGGTCAGTACATGTACTGTGGCAAGAAGAAGAATTGCTGGCCAAAGGTTAGTAGTGTTGCTACGAATCATGTGGAGCATTCCCATGGTGTTGGAAATACATATCACAAGTTCAGAGTGAAGAGGAACTGCTAGCCAAAGGTTCGTGGTGTTGCTATGAATCCTGCAGCGTCCCTATGGTGGTGGTAACCATTAACACATTGGTCATTCAAGTACTATTCGTCGTGATGCACCACCTAGACAGAAGCTTGGTCTTACTGCAAACAGGAAGACTGGTCGTTTACGTGTTCAAACTGCCATTGCAGCTGCTAAAGCTGATAAGGCTTAGATTAATGGTTAAGGATATGCAGATTCTAAATCTTGTTTGCTCTTTGTTTTCTTCCTTCTTCTTAATCAGACTCCAAAATTTCAATTATCAGTGTTATCAAAAGGATATACTGGATTTTGTTCCCAATTGATGTACTAGTTTGTTTCAATGATCCTCACTGGGGACCACTTTCTTCCTACATAGAAGGATTTTTTGTTTGGTTAATGATCATTTTGTTTACATGGTTAGTTGAGTTTCAAAAAATAAATAAATAAAATTGAAGCCTGAAGTATAGATTTAATAAACATGTTGTTTGATCGTAGAGCCTTTTTCATCTGAAACTATATTGCCATAAAGGTTTACCGTTACGAACATTTTATCAAATAAGATCAAGATTGTGCAAAATCATGATGATTTAATTTTAGCTTGGTAGTTTAATAAATTATAGAGTTCACGATCATGTGTAAACTCTTCAAAGTAATGATTAATAATAAAGCCAGAGTTTGCTTTCTAAATGTAGATATATTACTTGTGTTGAAATACGCCTCCCTCAAGTAAATGTATCAAGTATCCTCTCAAGTAAACGTATCATCTTCATATCGTATCACACCATTGAATCCGTTTGTTGTATCATATCGCTCAAATATTTGTATCAAAAAATTGTAGACGTGTCCACAACCCAAGCTATTTACATCTCGAGTAATAAAAATGATCGAGTATTGAGTATCAAAAATGATGAATCCAAGATCAGTATTGCGTATAAAAAATGCTAATTTAACGATGAATCATTTAACCTTGGTATTATTTTTGTTCTTAACAAAAATGCTAATTTTAATGATGAATTTTGTAACCTTGGTAAACTAAAGTACATATATAATATATAGGGAAACCTAATTCAAGATCAGTATTGCGTATTAAAAATGACGGAGAGATAAAAAAGGATTGGACGAATGGCACTAAAGACTACTGATATCAAGAATTCTACCACTTTCAACCACAATTCTAATTAACAAATATTAAATAAAAATAATAATTTAATTAATAAGACTAAATTATCTGGCATAATTGTATAGTGTTAAGATAATATGGTATATTTAAAATTCAAAAGTGTAAATGGATGATTATATAATCTTTGATAGATTAGAATTGGATTGCCAAAAAAAAAAAAAAAGATTGCTTCTAGTTACCGGACATAATTAAAAAGCCCAAAATAATAATAATAAATAAATAATAATAAATAAATAAATAAATTAATTAAATGGTAAATTGGTTACTGTAAACACGAAAACAAGAAGTGTAAATCTGCCAAAAAAAAAAAAAAAAAAACAACAATGTGTATACCTGATACCTCACTAAAATTTACAATACGTGGCCAAATTTCCTCCTTTTTTTATTTTGGGTATAGTGTTACATGAGAATGTGGGTGTTGAATAGAAACTACTATACAGGGTAAAATGTTTTGAATACTTGGTTTTGATTTGGGCTATTATTTTGAGAAAAGAAAGTTTGCATACAAACAAGGATTTGGGTTAAAAATGAATGATTATATGCTTAAATAGAGGTTTTGGGTTTTCAATTAATTAAATTAATTTAAATTGTTATTGTTATCATGAAATAATCAATTTAATTTTAAATTACTTAAATTGAGATTTATTAGTATAAGTTTCAGTCATTATTTCTTATAATTATCTCGTTACGATATCTTTAAAGTTTAAGACAAAATTTTAGCTATGACTAGACGAGCACGACAACAAAGTTTGACTATTTAAAATTAGGCACGTCATAGCGACACGTATATTAAAATAAAATTTTTAAATGGGAAAATTTTCCAGTCGCTACACCTATATTTAAAGTGGAACAATTAATAAATGAATGGTGTAATATGGAAATGATGTTAAAATTTAATTTTCTAATAATATTAAATGAACTTTCTTTAATCTATGTGAAAAAAGAATATGGACATCTTTGTAGGATGGAGGTAGTTGTTGTTAACGCAATCACACGACAACACTATATGCAATGGTGGGTCTTGTGGCCGCTTTTATTCAAATCCCAAGTGATTTCGATCAAGAATCCTTGAAGAACAAATCGTAAATGAGGGCGACCGCCACAACAGAATTGCTGAGCTTTTTTTCATCTGAACTGCTGCTCTATCAAGTGATAGTTCGACTGCTCTAGAGTTTATGTTCTTTTTTGTCGTTACCCAATAAGCTGGTTCATTAGTATGTTGATCCATTGTTCGGCTGGACTTGAGCCTCGTATATCAGGGCCCTATGCTCGAATGGAGCACGGCCTGGTTGATTAGAGCCCACTGCTCAGCTAGAGCAAGGCCTTGTTGATTGGAGCCCACTACTCGGCTCGACAAGAACTTGGACATTGCTCGTTGGTTTGTTGGGCGCCATCTATCCACGTGAGACCAGTACAGCAGAGGGCATGGAATGACTTTTGAGTTTGGGGCAAATCATGCATTGTATGGTAAAAAGTGGCCTTTTGTGATGCTTGAAAGTAAATGCCATTTTTATGATTTTAATAGTTTGACTGCTATGTTTGCAAATTGCAATTTGCCCTAAAATAAGAAGAGAGTCTTCAATATGATAGTCCTATATGTCTAGTTGTAGGACTATCCACTAATATATTGACAAGTGGAATTTTTCTTCATTTAAGCTTCATTTTGTTTTCTATCTCTTAATTAATGAAGACAATCCACTTAAATAGCACCATATATATTGTTGTTGTTGTTCTTTTTTTTTTTTTTTTTTTTTTTTTTTTTTTTTTTTTTTTTTTTTTTTTTTTTTTTTTTTTTTTTTTTGAGAAAAAGATTACTTTCATTCATTGAGATTACCACAAACCAGTGGCAAACTAAAAATAGGCAAACAATCAAACCAGTGATAATCCACTGGAGATCCTACAGCAGTTGACGCTAACAGGTGCGCCACTTTGTTCATTCTATAGGGAACATAAACATATAAACCACAACTAGCAGACATCAATAATGTTCAGAGTTGTCATATACATAAAGGAGCAAGAGTTCCATTTGAAATTTCATCCCGTAAGCCATGAATAACATTGAGGGTTTCCGTTCTAACTTCCTGGATCTTCCAATCTACATTTGCAGCACTAAGAAACCCCTGTCTGATGGCCATAATCTCCGTGGCTTCCACCGAGATGAGACCACTCACATATATTGCAAAAGCACCGAGTACCATGCTTTCTTCGTTCCAAAAAATCCCACCAAGATGAACACCATCTGGCTGCACTGCTGTGTCCGTGGAGAGCCGAATTCCTGAAGAGCAGTTCGTTCCCTCAAACCAATTCAAAATCTGCCGTCTCACACTTGTCTCCCCCCTATGTTGGATCCTTCAAACGTGCTTGGTGAAAAATGCCTAGGTACTCCAACGTTTGGCTGCCAACAAAAGCTGGTTTGCGCCACTGACCTTGGTGAGTAAATCTGTTTCATTCCATCCACACAGCCCAAAAAATCATACTGGTTCAGAGACACCTGAGGGTAGCCCCAAAACCTATTCCACCACCTCTGCCACATCTTCATGGAGTAGAGGCTGAATTGCATGCCAAAACCCCATCTCACGCCGCACCTTTTTTTACCCAGCTACATAGGAAGAAAACATGACAATTTGTTTCATTTGCCCTGTACCAAATACATCTAACATTCTTCTCCACATGGTGCCTTCAAAGATTCTCTCCACTCGGGAAGGCATTATGCAACATTCGCCAAATGAAGCAAGTAACTTTTGGGGGGTTATTAAGCTGCCACAAAGTTGTCCATTTCGAGAGTGACAAGTTTGAACTGCCCATACCCTGATGTTGTTCCAATTCCCTCGCCAAATGATACCCACTATTAATCAAATACATTCCCAATGTCGTGTTGTGCCAAATAAGAACATTCGCCTCCAAACTATCTCCCAACGGTATATATAAAATCAAGTTAGTATCAATTGGCAGAAATAACCCTCGAATAAGTGGCTCCTTCCAAGCTCCCTTCACCATAAGATCCGAAACCCAATCCAAGACCTCATGTTGTGAAAACGACCTAAAAGAGTAGGAGCGGGGCAGCCATTGATCATCGCAAATCCGGACGTCCTGTCCTTCCCCAAACTTCCATCGCAATCCTCTCGTCAACAGGTTTTGTCCCCAGAGCAAGCTATTCCAAAGATATGAAGAGTCCAGTTTGTCTTCTGTCTTTATAATGTTTGCGTTCGGGAAATATTTATTCTTTAAAACAACTGCCGCCAGTGAATTAGGATCTTCCAACAAGCACCAAACTTGCTTTGCAACCAACGCCTGATTAACACCCACCATATTACGAAACCCCATTCCTCCTAGTTTTTTTCAAATCACACAACTTAGTCCATTGAACCCCTACCATGCTCCTCCGGCTACCTTGTGAACGTTTCCCACCAAAACTGAATCATTAAACTCCTTAGATCATTGCTAACAGAATTTGGTAGCTGAAACAAACTCATGATATATGTGGAAATTGCCTGAATCACCGACTTCAAGAGAACCTCCTTCCCTGCCCTGGACAATTGCTGCACCCGCCAATTAATAAGATCTCAAATCATTTTTTTATAATTTATTTATATATTAATGTAATAATTACATGAATAAATCTAGGTAGCGAAAAAAAATAGACGAATATAAATCTTGATTCATGGGTAGATGTATCAATATAATGCATTTAATTATATTCTTTTCAAGATAGATGCATAGTAGTTTAATTGTTTGACATTTTATTTTACAATTTTTTTTGAAGGGAGAAATTCTATTTTACAATTAAAAGCATTTATTTTATTACATACATACCTGAATGCCGTGACTTGCCGTGACTTCAAAATGTCATTTATGTTAAAAAATTTTGCATAGAAACGAGAAACGATATATTGAATAAGATTGTATTTTTGCATCATATGACGAAGAACGCCAAGACAAGAAAATATAAGTGACTTTTGGTGACCAATTCAATTTGAAGTTAATGATCAGCATCAGTCATGGAGTCTTTTCCCCCATAGAAAAGTTTCTCTCAAAGCTACTTATCATCAAAACACACGTCGGAGGATGTTAAATGGATTGTTCCTTTTCTGTGTTATCAAGTAAATGGAATAAAAAAAAAAATATATATATATATATATGATTTTGCTCTTGGAAATAATCTAATATGCAGAACTCACAAGCCGTGGGACGTTTTTATGATGCTGGTGAAAGATTTGAAGACTTGAAGATGTTTTAAATTTCTGATGAAGATGAAGATTTGAAGTTGTGTTGAATTTCAGGGAGGAATTCTTGATTGAGAATCTTGGTGGCCTGATGGATTGCCTTCAAGTTCATGGTACAACCAGGTTAGTTTCTTTATTTTTGCGTCTCTTTCTCATGTTTGCCCTGATATATACGTTGTTTTGTGCCTTAACTCCTGGTTTTAAAAAAAAAAAGTTAATTTAAGTTGCTACATATTATGAAATTATGTTAGATGCAATATGCCTAAAATGATTGGAGAATTCCTTGTGACCAGATGATAAATACAAGACTTGAAAAGAAAATAATTTAATGTATTATTATTGACACGTCTACTGATGAATTGACATTAACATTTAAATAAGTTAATTTTTTTAGAAAAATTAAAATTAAAATAAGTTAAAATCAATAGAAAAATGTTTTGAGATATACTAAAGTCAAATACTAATTTTGTGTGTGTTTTTTAAGATCCACACACATTATGTTGTTAATTAATTGAGTAATTCTCATTAAATTAAGAAGAGAGAAAACAAAATATGCTTAAATAAAATACAATTCCACTTGTTGTTGAGGTAGTGGATGGTTCTACTATTAGACTCCTACTGAAAACTCTCTAAAAGTGCTTGTTTGATACCATTATTTCCTCAAATTATAATTTTACTTATCACTAATTTGATATTTAATTTAATAATTATTCAATTATAACTATATATTTCAAAACCTTTTCCATACATTTTTAATACACATTATATATCTCTCTTTATTGTAATTTCTGTAAATTTAGACAAATAATGAGAACCAAACCAAAAACGAGTAGAAAATAAAAACCTCAAAAAACACGTGGAATTGAAGTCGAGCCCAGCTAAAAATCTCTTCCAGTAGATCGCACTTCGGATTGGATTGATTGGAATTCAACATTTGCGCAACACCCGTCTTTGCAATCTAATTTTTGTCACTTTTTGTTGATTCTTGTCTGGAAAAGTTGAATGTGGAGGTCTTATGTAAATTAATTAATAAATACATTTCACAATTTATGGAAACATGATGGCCGAAGAAGAATCAAGCACAGAACATATGGAAACCCTCAATTTGAACGAGGAAAGCAGGAGCAACGACGACGTTTTGAACTCAAATTCCTATTCCAGCTACCGCAATGTCTTGACAACCCTCTCACCCTCGTCGGAGAACTCCCAATTGGCGGCCGCGGGGATTGCCACCGACCCTGCCATCTCCCATCCACTCCTTTTGTCCCCTGACGATGCTGCCCTTGAATTCCCCGATTCCCCTTCACGTTTTGATGTCATCTTCAGCCGCCAGCATGACGGCACTGTCATCTCTACTCCTGCAACCAACGGCACTGGAGAAACTCCTGATGAATTGTCAAATTTGCCGAGATCAAGGGATTCCTGTTCAGAGTATTTGACAATTACCGTTTCCGATCCGCAAAAGGAGGTGGAATCCAGTAATTCAATTGTTCCTGGCGGGAACGCTTACGTTACTTATTTGATCACTACGAATACGAATATTCCTGATTATGGAGGATCTGATTTTGATGTCCGAAGAAGGTTCAAGGACGTTGTCACTCTGTCCGATCGCTTGAATGAAAGTTACAGAGGATTTTTCATTCCGCCAAGGCCGGATAAAAGCATAGTTGAGAGTCAGGTCATGCAAAAGCAAGAGTTTGTGGAGCAGAGGAGAGTGGCATTGGAGAAGTACTTGAGGAAGCTCACAGAGCATCCGGTGATTAAAAAGAGTGATGAGTTGAGGGTGTTTCTGACTGTCCAGGGGAGGATGCCTCTGCCTGCGAGCATTGATATGGCTTCAAGGATGCTTGATGGTGCAGCGAGACTGCCGAAGCAGTTGCTGGGTGAGTCACGGAGCATGATTGAGCCGCAGGATGTGGTGCAGCCTGCCAAGGGTGGGAGGGATTTGCTGAGATTGTTCAAAGAGTTGAAGCAGTCAGTTGTGAATGATTGGGGCGGGTCAAGGCCGCCTGTGGAGGAGGAGGACAAGGAGTTCTTGGAGAAGAAAGAAAAACTGCATGAACTCGAGGAGCAACTTACTGAGTCATCTAAACAGGTTTCCTCAACATTCATGTCCCTGGTTAATACTTTTGATGCATGATGGTTAGAGTACTCGTGCATAAGATAATTGACAATTTTATCCAGAAAAGATGTCCAGCTAAAAATTCAAAATTTGATTTTGTACTCAATGTTATAGAGCATCGCTCTTGGAAGATTAAATTTGGTGTCTTAAAATGTTAGGCCGAGACACTGGTTAAAGCACAGCAAGATATGGGCGATACAATCGGAGAATTAGGACTGGCTTTTGTGAAGTTGACAAAGTTTGAGAATGAGCAGGCCATATTGAATACTCAGAGACAGAGGGCTGCTGACATGAAAAATGTGGCAACTGCAGCGGTCAAAGTAAGCAGATTGTATAGAGAATTAAATGCGCAGACTGTGAAGCATTTAGTAAGTGCTACAAACTTGTTATTGCTTTTCTTTTTTTTTTTTTTTTATTTATATACTTTGAAACAAGTTGAAAATTTGTCATTGCTGACCAAACTGCCATGAAAGCCTATAATGCAAGTGTTGAGGCCATGCAAATGAAAGGTCCAAGTTTTATTCCTATAGGTTATAAAAATAGTTTTATATAGACTATTTCTCCTACATTATGTGGATTTTGGTGACTAGCAATTTCTTTTCCATAGCCTAAAATTTATATTTATAAAAATAATGTCACTTGTACACTGGATTGTTTGGTAGAATCTCGTGGCTGTTTGGTAAGTTGGAAGGCATAGTGTTGGACACTATTAAGGAAGGAAAAGAAGCTTAATCTAATTTATTGAACCCTCTAATCTTGTCAAGTGTTGCGCGCTTGAATACACTTTTGTCTAAAAATGTAGAAAAAGTGAGGCAATCTAACATGATATTCCTTTAACTGACAAGTGACATATCTCTGTATGTGTGGCAGGATACATTGCATGAACACATGGGGATGATGTTAGCTGTACACCATGCATTCTCTGACCGCTCAAGTGCTTTACTAACCGTGCAAACTCTTATATCAGAGTTGTCTTCCTTGCATTCAAAAGTGGAAAAACTTGAAACAACATCCTCTAAAATTTTTGGTGGTGACAAGTCAAGGATGCTCAAACAGGAAGAGCTGAAGGAGGCCATTAAGGTCACAGAGGATGCTAAATGTTGTGCTGTCAGAGAATATGAAAGAATCAAGGTACTAATATCCTACTAAGGTTTACAATAACTTGGATCCAATACTTTGTAAACTGTCAGTTTTTTGGGGAAGGATATTCAAGTATCATCAACTGATATTATCATCCATGTGGTTCTTGAGAACATCAATGATTCTAGTTACAACTAGGAGGCTAGTTCTGAAATGATGGGTATGGTTCAATTTAGCAGAGAGAATTTATTGATAGACAGACACCTGACTTGTTAGTTTGTTATTTGTTTGTAGAGTGTGCCATTTTCTATCATTGTGCAGGTGGACTGTAGATCATAGATCTTTCAACATATCTTCCTTTTCTCCCTTTTCTCTCTCCTTGAAAACAAATAAGTAATGAAGTGAGCCAGGAACGTTGCATTTCTGGGATCTTTTGGTTATAGATTTTACCAAGAATGTCAATTACAGATTGTGTAGCTCTTAGTAGTTTGTTTTACCATGGATATAGGATGTTAATCTTTCTTGGAAATCCAAAATGCATGTTGCTTCCTCCTGCTAAGTTGAATTGAAAGTCTAAGATGTCAATGGAGCTAGCCATTCATACATATGATCTACTAGGTAATGTTGCTCAGTTTTTGCTAAGCAACAGTGACATGGCAACATATTGAGCATAAATTTAGGGACCCAGCATTAACTTATTTACCAATGGATGTTTCATGTCACTGTGCTAAGCAATATTTTTTTCTCTTACTATTATGATTTCTTATTATGCCTCCCTTCCACCCGCCCCCCCCCCACCCACCAACCCAAAAAAAAAAAAAAAGGCAAAGTATGGATGAAGGGAAATTCTTAACGCAATCCTATTGATGTTGACTGTGCTCAAATAATTTTAGTGTTTCAAAAGGTTTAATTTTTGGGCTTATTATAAGGATTCTGTGTACATTAATGGGACATTTGGGTCCTTGCATTTATTAAAACTTGTTGTTTGCTCTAAGATACAATATTTTCTCCAATGTTTGATGTTAAGATAGAGTAATGAAAATTTCAGAACCCGTTGCTGTCCTCTCTATTTCAGTAAGCTAGGCATAAGCTGAGTCGTTGAAAGGCCTCTTAACTTCTGGAAAACAGTTATCTATTGATCCCTTAATTAAATATGTTAAATTATTTAGGATGTGTTGAAAACAAACCCCCCCCCCCCCCAACACAAAAACCCACAAGAACAGCTTTTGTTTTCCAAGGAAAATGAGCCAAAATATGCTTAAAGGGTTGTGCCATAAAATTCGATTTCCGTTTCCATTTGTGTGTCAAAAGCAGAAAGATGGAATTATTTTCCATGAATGTGCCATTTTCCATGGATAACAATTCCAATCAAACACATCCCCAGTGCTTCTTTCTCTTTGTTACACGACGCTCTTCCGATCTACTTGATTCTGTTGAGGTAATGTAAATCCAGTAAGTCATCAATGATAATAGGAGAAACTTCATAGACCTTTGGTGCTGGTTTTTTTAATAATATTTTGCAACTGGTGAGAACATATAGTCTTTATTCTTCAGCAATTTAACTTACTATTTCTTACCCTTTCTTTATGGGATTTAAATTTTCTGTCTGATGCCTTGTGCATGATATAATTTGCAATAACTAACTGATTCCTAAGCCTCCTTTGTCTGAGTTTTTGTTTTGTTTTGCACATTATTTGTTTTTCTCCAAGCCAGAGAAGTTCAAAACTTTATGCCAACATACGCCAAAGACAATTGGACTCTTTTAGAATCAAATTAGAAAATTGCAAAAGGAAATATAACAAACTTCTTAGGTTTAAAGGAAAATTTGGCAAAAGAAAAAAAAAAAAAAAAAAAAAAAAGAAAAAAGAGCAGGACAAAATTAGTGAAAAGAGTAATCATGCGATAATTTTTGTACCACCGGTATTGTTTGGTAGCTCCAGTTTACATTACTTTGATTCTTTTTGAGATTGCACACCTATGAGACTAATAAAAGATTGGATTTAGTTGCTTTAACTTGCACCAAGGGTACTTAATTGGTTACTTGACTTGCTGCCTGAATGATCCTTATTTGCCTAAATGAAGTTCTGTCTTTTGGTTTATATTTGTTTCTGGGTTTGTCAATCCTAATATATCACTTTAGCCAAGAGCATTAGCTGGGGTTAGCACACATAGACAAAAATTGTAACAGTAACAATTGTAACAGTAACAATAAAAGACTCCCATCCCTTTAGGTGTTTCATATCAGCCTTCTTTATTTTGAGTAGATTCATTTCATTGATCTGGAGGGATAAATAAAATAGAAACCTGATTGTTTAATTGGGTGACCGCAGGAAAATAATCATAGTGAAATTGATAGACTAGACGGGGAAAGACGGGCTGACTTTGTTGACATGCTGAAAGGATTTGTTACTGATCAGGTATCTTTCCTCTCAAAGCATAAATAATTATCGTAATCTATGCTTATTGCTTATATATACATATTAAAATTTGGCAGCAACTGTATGACAGTAACTTAGATCATGAGTGTTACAGCATGTTGCCCAGCAGTTAGAATTATGTTGATTTCCTCCCCATTATGCTTCAAGAGTTGATGTCATATGCATAATCCTGCATATTCTGTATCTTTTTGAATTATAATCTGGAGGCTTGCAGATGTCAGTAAAAGTAAAATATTACTCATGTAAAAATAATAACCTGTATTTTTTTCCCTTTTTTTTTTGAGAATTATGCAGAGCTGATATCATATACCTAGTCCTGAATATTCTGTATCTTTTTGAATTATATTATCTGCAGCCCCGCAGAGTAAAAATATATTAAGAGCTTGTTTGATCCTCATTATTTCCCCCATTATAATTTTACCTACCACTGATTTGACATTTGATTTGACAACTGCTCAATTACAACCACATATTTCAAACTTTTTTACATTTTCAATACACATTCTACCTCTCTCCTCATTATAATTTCCCCAAAATTGGACAAATAATGAAAATCAAACAAGCTCTAATTGTGTTAAATAAGTTTTGCCAGGAATTTAATTATTTAAATGTCCCAGAATTGAATGTCACTTGTATGCTTGGTGAAACATCTCTGTCCCAGCATATTCAGCCTTTTGATTACATGAATGTAGACGTCATCAAGCATAAGGCTCTTTTTGATATTTGAAGCTCTTGTAAAAAAGAACTCTCATAACCGTATGATAGTGGAAGCAGAGTCATGACTTTTAATTTTTAATGTGAAGTGCCTTGGAACTTCTATTCTTACTTTTAGTATGAAAGCTTGGGAGAGGAAAGGGATGCTGGGGCACACAGTTTCTCTTTCCAGAAGGAAAAAATGAGAAATCAAGGAGAAGGGAAGAGCATGAGAACCATTTTCATATCGGTCACAAAAAACTGCTTACTGTTTAAACTATTAAGGAATCTGTTATTTACTGACTGAGGTGGCAAAGGCTTCTTGTTTCATATTTGTGGGATGGACCTGCAATGCTATCTTTGGAACTTTTCTATGGTACAATGCAAGTGAATGTATAGTTACTAACCATCAAGATATTTCTATTGCATTAAATAAGTTATTTTAGCACACCAGTTTGTTGAACCTCTGCCAAATCTAATTTATAATAATTTTGAAAAGTGTCTCATGTTGGCTATTTCAGTTGGGGTGTGGGGGTGGAAGTCTCTTTTTGGCTTTATGTTTAGATAACTAGAAAATCTGCTGGACATCTCTAGCTTTTCCTTGTAGGATTGTAGAGGAAATAACTAGCTAGAGCGTGCATCTTATCCCGCTTGATGAATATAATTATAATTTTTATCTCTTTCCATTTTTATGGCCTTCATCAAAGCTTCAGACATTGGAAATGTGGACTGTGGAAGAAATTTCACTTTCATGTAATATTTTACTAAAATGTTGGTTGCTTGGAGCTCCAACGTTTAGCTGTAACCTAAGCGGGGGCCTCAAGGGACTGAAGGTTAACCTGTGGCAGCATCACCTCTACTAGGTATAGTTTTCCTCCACCATGGAGCACTGGGAAAACAGAGCGAAAAGAAAGAAGGGGGAATTCTTCGAGGGGGAGAAATCCTTTGATTGCGAGGTTAACTTTTTGGGTGGAGAACTAGATAGAGATTATAGGGAAATGTGAAAATAATTTTTTATAAAGATTGTTGTTGATATTGAAGTTTGACTTATCGACCAACTTTTATTTTGATAAAAAGCTGAGAACAAGCTCTGCACCTATGCTATGAGGTGGGGGTTATTCTCATCTGGTGCTGCCTTAAATGAACTTTAACATTTTGGGGGAAATTTCTTAAGTTTAAACATCAAGGAGATCTAGATGATACTCGTGCAAGACATGATTGTTCTATTTGGTGGTCAAATTACTTTACAGAATTCTATATTAAGTGCAGGTAATCCAGATTAAAAAAAAATAAAATAAAATAAAATAAAATAAATTTAAGGTGTATGATTTTGGTTTTTCTGAAAAGTGATTTTTCGGAGAATGTCTTGTTGGGAAGTGCTGTGGAGAAAATGTGAAAAATGATATTTTAAAGAATGTTCGGTTGAGAATGAATGTTATTAAAAATGGAGGGGGGAAATAACCTTTGGCTTTTTTCCACCTCCCAAATCCCAATTTTGGGGTTTTTGCCCTAACATTGTATAGCTAAGTGGGGGAAAGACCTAAATTTTAAGGTTTTCCCCACATTGGAAGTGCTCTAAGTGTAGGTAATCCAGATAAAAAATTTCGAGGTGTATGGTTTTTTGAAAAGTGATTTTTCGGAGAATGTCTTCTTAGGAAGTCTTGTGGGGAAAATGTGAAAAATGATATTTTAAAGAATTTCTGGTTGAAAATGAATTTTATTTTGGAAAAAAAAAAAAAAAAGGATTCTTGGGTTTCAATCCATGCACACCCTTATTATCAGTTCCTAGAGTTGGAATCAAAGTGGCAGTGGTACTAGAATAGCTAGTTAGGTAGTTTTGTTAATGCCTTACGAGAATGTTTGCTTTTATTCCATTTTCTACATATTAATGGGAGTATATTCTTGAGGTAGGTATTTGTTACATGATTTCCTAATACGAGTGTTCTAAAAAGCTTGATTACAATTTGCCCAACTTTGAGGCTTGGTGTTGCCATTTAGCACGCATTACATTTTTCTTTAGCCTTGGAGCTTCACCCCAATGCTTTGTCATGATTTTTGCTTTTTACAACCTTGTGGGATGATGTTGCATATACATCTCTATTGGAGCATGAGGACATAAATATTTCTATTTACATATTGAGTTATTATTTCATAAGTATCTGAATTTCCTTTTTTCCTTTTATTGATTTTTTAATTTTATTTTCTTATCAAAACCTTGAGTTGATGTGCTTATAACGTTGCATTACTTAAATAGTGTCTGCTAATGGTACTAGCAAGATGGAGGTTGAGAATGCAAAACTAAAAGCTGAACTTGCTTCCAAAATAGCTTTGTTATGTTCCATTAGCC